>JARHVA010008137.1:142500-280000 GCA_037957365.1 Torreya grandis | reverse complement strand
CAAGGAATATTGTGGACTTGATAATTTATGATTTCTCTATATATACTAAATCTAAAGATGATGGTTTCTAAATTTTTAAAAGACTTGGGAGAGACTTGATAGAGTTGATGAAGGCTTATTTATGAAGAGGATAGGTAGTGTGCCTATTGGAAGAGTTGATAATTAGAATATTTTGTTGACTATGTGTATGAAAATTTGGTCATATTTTTTTATGTCAAATTATGGCTCTTATAGTTTGAGTATATGTAAAGAGGTCTAAGTGTGCATATGAGGATAGTTTAAGTGAAGGAGAGAGATTATGACATGCCTATGTGAAAGGCTTGTATGAGATAGAAATGGAGTTTATAAAGGGGTTATATAATTAGAGATCCATCATCAAGTGTTGAAGAGATTAGTTATAAGGTATAAGTGTTCACTTTAAAGGAGGGTCTAAAAGACTAGATCTTCCTTAGATGAAGTTTCTCCTTGTGAAATAGGTGTTTAACTAAATGCCTTTGGTTAGGAGGACTTGATCAAGGTTTTTGTTCTAAAGGACTTGACCAATCTCATGTTTTTAATGTATTATAGGATAAGTATTCCATGCATTATAGGAATGATAGTGGGTTTTATTACCCATGAGGATTTCTCATAAGAACTAAGTTTTATGTGTTTGAACTTGTGTATGCTTTGAATGAATGAGATCTCTTGTTAATGTTGCTTGATCAAAGATGATATATGTTGATTGTTTAATGTTTTTATAGGATTGGAATTGAAATTGAAATATTTGGGCTCACTAAATCACCCCCTCTTAGTGATTCTACCTTTAACAATTAGTATCAAAGCAGGTCCTTTAGTAAAGGCTTAATAGATTGAAGGTGAAATATGGGTAGTCATCAAGGAGGTTTCTATAATAATAAAGAATCATTATTTAATGGATCTAATTATGAATTTTGGAGTGCTAAGATGAAGACATACAGTATGTCCCTAAGGTTTGATATATGGCAATTTGTTGTGTATGGTTATGTTGTTCCTTCTACTACTCCATCTAGTGTTGGAGACTGAGAGTAATTCTAAGGTAATGAATGCCATCACTTGTGGTCTTACATAGACTAAATTCACCAAGGTAATCCATTATAAATTATCTAAAGAGATATGGGGTAAAATTGAAATTATTTATGAAGGAGATTCAAAGGTCAAGTTTGTTAAGCTGTAGACTCACAAAAGGCAATTTGAAAGTCTCAAGATGAAGGAATAATATTAAATGGAATCTTTTCTAAAAAGAGTTGATGAGATTGTGAAAATCATTGGAGGCCTCAGAGATAACCTTGAAGAGGTTACTATAGTTCAAAAAGTATTAAGTTCTCTATCCCTCAAGTTTAATCCAAAAGTATCTGCTATAAAAGAAAGTCATTATCATAATCAATTGAAGATGGATCAATTGCATGGCACCCTTACTACCTATGAAATGAAGATAAATGATTATATACCACCAAACAATGAATCTACATTCAATACAATTATGAATCCAAATAAGAAGTTCTAAGGTAAGAAAGCCAAGGATGATGACATTTATGATATAGATGAAGATGAACTAATTGCTTTTATTTCAAATAAATTAAAAATAGCTTTAGGGAAGTATAAGGGTAAACCGCCCCTCAAATTCTTTAACTATGGATAGGTAAGACATTTTGCTAATAAGTGACCTCATAAGTATAAGAAGGATGATGATGAAGAACATGATCAAGGTCATGATGATGGCAAGAGATCATTCAGGTCTGATCAAATCAAAAAGGGATTTAGAAGGTTTGATAACAAGAATAAATACTTCAAGAATAACAAGATTCTCTACATCCAAGAATATTTTAGCTCATCAGATGAGAGTGAAGTTAGTGACTAAAAATATGATCATGAAGATGATGGTCCTATTGAATATGAAGCCCTATTCATGGTTGAGGAAGTAAGTTTCACATCAAAAGGAGTCTAATTGGAGTGATTCATATGATGATGAAAATGAGATGGACTCTAATAATGCATTGACAAATACTCTTTAAGAACTGAAGATTGAGAAGAGGATCAATAAAAAAATGAAATCTAAACTCAAGGACATTGAGGAGAAATTCAGTGTGTATGAGGCTAGAATGAATGAATACAAAAAGGGAACATAAAGATATGGTCAAGCATCTCAGTTGTCAACTATAAATTCTATCTATAAGCCTAAAAGATAAAAAATATGAATGTGCAAGATATGTAATTTAAAATGATTCATTGAAATTTGAGTTGCAGAAGATGTCTAGTAAGGTAATATTATTTGTGATATTTGAAAAAAGCTCAAGTGATCTAGATAAAATTTTGAATAATCATAAGCATATAAGTGATTTTGATAGGTACAATCACTAAGAGGGGAAAAGGGTGAATTATTGAGCCCAAATAATACAACTTCAATTTCAATGCTTATAGACACTTAATCAAATATCACAAGATTTCATGAAGCATACACATCATTCATAGTAATGAACAAGAGATAAAATACAAGATCAAGCACATATCACATGACATATGTGGGAATTCCTCTCGGGGAATAAAACCCATTGGAACCTAAAATAAGACTACTAACCTATAATCACAAGAACCAATTTAGACTAGCTATAATTGATTAGAGAATTGGCATCCCTTATTTAGTGAGACTATAATCTCACAAGGTGCTACAACACCTATCTAGCTAAAATGCCACAATAAATAGGCCTTTAGCAAGTTTTACCTTGAAATGAGGATGAAACCCCCTATATGTTGAGTTTATACAAAAACACCTATTAACAAAACATCTCCTAAATTTTGATTGATTGCCAATCTAATTGAGACACAAGGTAAATCATCTCTCTTCAACTCTGCACACTCAATGCATCAAAAGCCATGATCATTATAGACCTCTTCTCTCATCCTCAACCTATAAGATAACTATTATTACATTAAAAATATTAACCATAGGTCATACACATAGTCTTTAATTTGATTTTCTAAATAATTCATCTACTAGGCACTCTCTTACTCCTTCACTCCACCACATACACAAATTATCCTCTTGCAAGTCTAGAAATCAACTTATTTGATTTCACTATTTAAAGAGAAATCATGATCATCACCATCTTGGTTGTAAAATAGGCATGCCTTAACCCTTAATTAATTTATCACATAAAGACACATCTCAATTCCATCCACATAGGTTGGACATAACATCTATGGGTCACCCTTAACTAGCTACACCTTTCAAATAGGCACTTGTAGCTCTCATAGGTCTCATGTATATATATTCACCCATTTAGTACTATATTTAAAAAAACAAGAACATACGAACACTTTAAATTTCATAGGTCCACTCCACATGACCCGTTAAACATCATCAAATGATCACAATCATATCTACTCACCTCTGCATGTGCTCAATCAATTCAAACAATAGCCTTGTTCATAAGGACATGAAGAACAAACACATAGTCAACTTATTAATATTTTTCCATAGTTCATATGACTTATAAAACCTTCATAATTCACACATGTGGTTTTCATGGAGTATAAAACACTCCCTAATATCTAATTTATCAATATATATATCAAAACAACATCAAAACAAGCTCAAATAATCTTCTCAGGTTACTTATAAAACATACATGAAAACATAGTCAAATTTTAAACCTCATAAATTTAACTATACACACTTTCAAATATTCGAATCTATATTTTTAGATGTGCCTTATAGTTCTCTACAAGTTTTCTTTTACACCATGATCAAATTTTTCCTGTATCAAAATATATGTCCAAAATATAGAGCATTGGCTTTTCCTTTATTAAATTTAAATATTCAAATGCAAACAGTCATAGTTAAACCTTGGACACTATGCTTACATTTTGTGTCCTTGCATATTAAAATTTATCATGCACCATCTATCTTATTTGAGCTTTAAATCATAGTGTGCCAATACCCAAACATTAATAATTAAAAAATTAAACTCATCTCATGAAATCTTAAAAATTTGATTCAATGCACATGGTTGATCTCTATGGGATCATCCTTGATTTAACAATGCTAGACAACTATCACTTTGACCTCTTGAATTTAATTTTCACTATTTATCTCTATCTATATGATCACCTACTCATTGTTGATCATTGGAATAAGCTTGATCTTTATCTCTACTCAACATTAAACATTTGGCACCATATCACTACTTCCTAACATCTTGGAACAATCCAATCCATTGATGTTTATTCAAATTTACCTTGTTTAAATATGACTAAGTATGGGAAGCATTGTAATCTACCTAGAAGTCCAAATTTTCATAGTTATATATTTTACCTTGATTACTTACATGTTATCAAATTAGAACCATATTATCTCTTCACATATGAGAATCCAACCATGTGTCAAACTATTCCTGAAACCTTCCCATTTTAAAGATATAATTCCATTAACATTCTCACTTAGATCTTTATTCCATAGAGCTATCTATGCCTTAGAACTACCTGAAAGGCCAACTTTTTACATGTATATCTTTTGATATGCTTCATTACATGACATAGAAATTCAAAAAAATCATATGACCACAGAATTGAACAAACCCATATGCTCATTTTCTCCTCACACCTTCACATGTGTGAATTATAACAACATCAAAATGATTACTCGACTCTTTCTTTTCTCATGCAAATTTGGCTAACTATGTGAAAACACTATCAAACTACCAGTGAGCCTAAATTTACACTTGCATAAATTATGTTACACATCGCATGACCTAAAGTTTAATGCATAGAAAATAGGCAAAATTTTTCTCATAACCATATGACAAACTCCACCTGACTCATTCACATGTGAAAATGGTGATGTCATCAAATTGCCTACTAAAATTTTCTTCCATAGAGCTAATTATGCTTAGATGACAACAATGATCAACTAGATAAAATACACTCATGCACAAAAGTACTAAGATAATATGAAACATCTTATATACCCATTACACATCCTAAAATAATTATACTAATCTCTAAACATCCTTAACCATGCAAACTCTGAAGATCAGCCAAGCCTTGTTTAAGTATACTATGACAAGCACATTATACACTTTGTCATTATCACTCAGAATATCAATGCACTTTATCTAATCACTTAGACACCTTCATTAAAACACCATAAAATCATTGAAAAATCTACAAAAATATCCCCCTTTGTCATTGATGTCAACACCCATCATGAAATAATATATAGCTTAACTTCCTTCTCTCTATTTAAGCACTCTCAAAATAAGAACTTTCTCTCCCTTTGACACAATGACAAAGTGGGAACCAACTGATCCTAAGGATCTAAAAATTAAAAAAATGGGATAGGACCACCTTGGAAAAATGATACAAACTCCCCCTTAGCTTGAGCCCACCTCTTCTTGCCTTGACAACATCCTCTTACTCCATGCCAACACTCTCTTCAACCAAGCACTGCAATAAATGAAGAAATAACACACAAAACCATTAGAATCTAATAAAATTCACTATGAGACATTTAAGAGGGACTCCCCCTAATATTTTTGATCCATTACATCACTTGAGCATCTTCAGATCTCCATACACCATGAAAAACCATGAAATAGGCTTACTAGCCTTCTCTCTTAAGCTGCCACAAGGACCATCAATAGAACTTAATGCCACTCAAAAAACATGAAACATGTTTTAAATAAACCTAAGAATTCTCTTAAAAACATTCATACCTTTCTCTTTTTAAGAAGCTAAACAAAATGCACTATTTTTCTTACAAGGCCTATCTAGTCTCCTTGTAGCCCTACTTGGAATTTTTAGAGCCCACAATTTTTAGTAGACACACTATCAAGACCAAAAACTTCATTTTTGGATCACTCTTATATTCCTCCTTAAGCACACCAATTTACATCACCAAGATCATCCTATGAAACATACTTCCTTCACAAACCTACTAACTAATTAGGCTTCCATATTGACAAAAATGTGAATAACTTGAAAACCACAAACCATCATATCTTAGTGATGCTTGATTTGACATCCCATTTGGCCCATTCAACCTATTAAGAAGCCTCATATCTTAACTCATAAGGAAAACCACTTTTGTATCATAGCCCAAAACCTTAGAATAAAAAACAAACAGAGTCAACAAACTTTTTTTTGGTCAACATCCACCTCTAATACTTATTATATACTTGGAGACAACCATTTTACACTTCTAGACCAAGATTTGAGCCTCCATACCTTTAGAAACATTGAATTCATATAACCCATTTTAGGCCTGCATGCTCTTAATCCAAAAACACAAAAATATTCAATTGGCTTCAACATACCTTCAGACCATAAAGACACCTAAAGGACATCACAAAGAAGTTCATAGACCTTTTTGAGCCCCAAAATCTTCTTGACATTTCATTAATCTCATTGTGCCACCTAGAAACATCCATTCTGGCCCTATAATATAGATCCTTCACAAACCTTTAGAGCAAGCTCATGAACTTGTTGCTCCCCCTTAATCAGTGACATTCTAAGATAAACACAAGTATATGTATAGGTTATAATTAATATTTTGATCACACAAACATCCTTCTCCAACATAAATATGTCTCTTAAGAATCATAGACAAATACAACCTATTTCACAATGTACTAGAACAATGTGAAACTTGGACTTGCCCACAACTCCTCATATTCCTTCTCCTCCTTGGTCATCTGATGATTATAGTTATTATTCTTCTTAGGCTTAGGATAATTAACATGCTCATCCACTACAAAATTCTACTTCTTTTATATGATTAAATTGGTAAAACATAGAGACAATATAGATTCATGATATAACTTTTCATCTAAAGAATCCGTCTTACAATTAGGAACCTCAACACTAGGTAATGATCATTGATGTTCTTTGAATGATACTTGATAAAAAATAATAGCATGTTCACTTGGATCTATATGCACCTTAGAACTAGCCTCAACTAGAATCTTGGTCTTCTCCTTGAGCTTGGTCTCTTCATGCTCAACATAAGCAGTCAATGAGACCCCTTGTCATTCTTAAAATTTTGTAGTATTCTATACCATATAAAAAAAATTACTTGCACCTATATTAACATCATGACTCATACTTACCACCTTTTTCCTCCATGAGTTGACTTGACTTCTTCCCTACACTTCAGGAGCTTGATTAAACCTATTTTGACTTGTAAAACTTTGCTTGAAAAATCTATCAATGTGACATATTTGTTTACAGTTGTAGCCAACCATACTCATTTATGGAAACAAAACTTGTCTTACCTTGTTTGGATAAATATTTTCAATTTGTCCTATGTCACGACAAATGAAATAGACTCATCTTTTTGAAGAGGACTCATTTTATCTAACCTTATGTGGATAATGGCTTACAAAGTGTCCCACATCAAAACAATTGAAGTACTTAACTTTGTTCACACCTTTTTACTGATAATCCCCATCATAGTTCCATGCAAATGCATTTCTAATAGGTCTCTTACATTATCTATCTTTATGTCCAAATTTATTACATGTGTAATATTAACCATTAAAACTTGCATACCTCATGGCATTTGCCTATCTAATCTGATTTATCTTCATTCTACCAACACCATCATTCTTTGTCTGATGATTTGTCTTCAAATTATGATTGTAATTGTTCACATTATTATTCATTATGTCTTGTGTTATATTCTCTAGTTCATTGTATCAAAAACCAATTCTATCACTTACATTCTTTTGATCATTCAATATATTATCTTAATCACTTGATCTCTTTTTAAATCTCATAAATGACTTCACCTTAGTAGATGTCTTCTCTAACTCAGATTTCAAAGACTAATTTTTAGAAACATACCTTGAGCATTCATATTCTTTGGCTTTTAGGATTATAGATAGAATTTCCAATTGACAACTAATATTAGCCATGTCTTCATGTTATTTGGCATCTTCATTCATTATTGCTTCAAACATATTGAAATTAATCCTCATAGACTTTGAGTTTTGACTTTATATTTCAATTAATATTCTTATCAATATTTAGTTCTTAAAGAGCATTTGTCAATGTAGTCTCATAGTCCATCTCATCTGAATCTCTCCAAGTAAACTCCTTTTAGTGTGAGTAATTTAATTCTTTAGCCATAAATAGGGCTTCATATTCAATAGAATAATCATTCTCATGATCATACTCTGAGTCACTATCTTCACTCTCATCTGATGAGCTATAATCTTCTTTGGTGTAGAGACTCTTCTTGTTCTTGAAGGACTTATTCTTGTTGTTATAGTTTATCAATACTTTCTTCCTAAATGTCATCATATCTTCATCTTCACCTTCACCATGTTATTCATCAACATTATTCTCATACTTATGAGGTCATTTATGAGAAAAATGTCCTATCTCTCCATAGTTGAAACATATTAAGGGTAGTTTACTCTTATACTTCCCTAAGCCTATGTTTAATTCCCTAGTAATCAAAGCAATTATTTCATCCTCATTAATGTCAGCTATGTCATCATATTTGGGTTGTTTACCTTGGAAATTTTTATTTGGGTTCATTTTTATCTTGAATGTTGCTTTTTTATTTGGTATTATATCATCATTTACTCTCATATCATACGCAGTAAGGGTGTTATGCAATTAATCCATCTTTAACTGAGTAAGATCATGACTTTATTCTATAGTAGATACATTTGGATCAAAATTGAGGGATAGAGACCTTAATACCTTTTGTAATATAGTATCTTCTTCAAGGTTCTCTCCAAGACCCTTGATGATGTTCACAATCTCATCAACGTTTTGTAGAAAGGATGCCACAAAACCTTCCTCTTTTATCTTGAAAATTTCTAATTGCCTTTTGTGAGTCTGTAACTTAGCAATATTGACCTTTGAATCTCCTTCATAAATAATATGAAAATTTTCCCATTTATCTTTATCATATTTACAATGGATTACATTAGTGGACTCAGTCTTTGTAAGACCACAATTGATGGCATTCATTACTTTAGAATTATTGTCTAACAGCTTCTTATCTAAAACACTAGATGGAGAAGTAGTAGGAGTAACATAACCATCCATAACACAATACCATACATCAAACCTTAGGGACATAATTTATGTCCTCATCCTTTCACTCCAAAAATCATAATTGGATCCATTGAACGTTGGTGCTTACTTAGTAGAGAAACCTCATTGATGAATACCCATATTGTACCTTGGATCACCTTTAAGATGTCAAGCCTTTACCAAAGGACCTATTTTGGTACCAAATGTTAGAGGTATAATCATTGATGGGGGTGATTCAATAAGCATAAATAATACAATTTCAATTTCAATCCTTAAAAAAACTTAATCATATATCACAAGCTTTCATGAAGCATACACATCATTCATAGTAATGAACAAGAGAGACAATGCAAGATAAAGCACATAACAAATGACATATGTGGGAAACCCTCTTAGGGGAAAACCCCCACTATAACCTATAATTGGTCTATTGTCTTATAATCACAAGAACTAATTTATACTAGGTGTAACTAGTCAAGGAACTACCATATCTTATTTAGTGAGAGGAAAATCCCATAAGGTGCTACAACTCCTATCTAGTTGAGCTATCATAACAACTAGACCTTTAGTAAGATTTACCTTGAAAAGAGGTTACAACCCCCTAGATGTTGAAATGACAAAAAAACACCTATGAACATAACATTTATTAAATTTTCATTACTTGTTAATCTGATGCAGACATAAGGTAAGTCATCTCTCTTCAACTTTGCATACTCAATACATCCAAAGCCACCTTTTGGATCACTCTAGAACTCTTCGATTATCCTCAACCTACAATATAACTATTCTAATATTAGAAACATGACCTATAGGTCATACACATAGTCCTTAATTTTTTATGCTCAACAACTCATCTACTAGGCACTCTCCATCTCCTTCACTCCACCACATACACATGAATTATCCTTTTTCATGTCTAGAAATAGTCTAGAAATCAAATTCTTTGATTTCACTATTTATAAAGCATTCATGATCATCACCATCTTTTTCATCTAATAGGCATACCTTAACCCTTAAGGCATATATCACATTGAAATATAGCTCAATTCCATCCACATAGGTTGAACATAGCATCTATGGGTCTCCCTTGAGTAGCTACACCTTTCAAATAGGCACTTGTAGCTCTTATATATCTCATAGGGACCTATTCACCTATTTAGCACTTCATTGAGAAAAATAAGAACATATGACAACTTTTAATTGCATAGGTCCACTCTACATGACCCCTTTAGCATCCTCAAATGATCAGAATCATCTATACTCACCTCTATAGATGCTCAATCAATTCAAATAATAGCCTTGTTCATAAGGACACTAAGAATGAACATAGTCAATTTCTTAATATTTTTTCATACTAAATATGATTTGTCAAACCTTTATAATGCACATATATGGTCTTAATAGAGTATAAAACACTCCCTAATATCTAATGCATCAAGAGATGTTGAAACGCCATCAAAAAAAGCTTAAATAATATTCTTGGGTCACTTGCAAAACATACATGAAAACATAGTCAACTTTGAATCTCATAACTTTGACTATACAAATTTTCAGATTTTTAAATATATATTTCTAAATTCACCTTAGAGTCCTATACAAGTTCACTTTTACACTATAATCAAATTCTACCTACATCAAAAGATATGGCCAAAATGTAGATCACTCTTTTTTCCTTTGTTAAATTCTAATATTAGAATGTAAATGGTTATAGGTAAACCTCAGCCACTATGCTCACATGTCATGTCTTGACATCTTTAGATTGATCATGAACCATATATATCTTTGATCTTTAACTCATAGTACACCAATGCCCAAATTTTAAACTTTAAATAATTGACCTCATCCCATGTAATCTAGAAAATTTGACTCAATGTGCATCATCAATCTCTATAAGATTATCCTTGATTTAACAATACTAAACAACTATCACCTTGACCTCTTGAATTTAATGTGCACCATTGATATCATATATTTATGTTCACCTACTCATTATTGATCCATGTAATAAGCTTTATCTTTATTTGTACTCAGCATTAAACATTGAACACTTGGTACCATCTCACTACTTCCTGACATTTTAGAACAACATGTTCCATCGATGTTGCTCAAACTTTACATTGTCAAAAAATGACTAACTATGAAAACCATTGAAATTTTCCTATAAGGCCAACTTCTTAAAATCATATATTTTGCCTTGCTCACTCACATGTTCTCAAATATGGACCATACCATCTGTTCACATAAGATAATTCAACCATGTGCTGAACTTCTCTTGAAACCTTCACATGTAAAACATATAATTCCATTAATATGATTACTCAAATCTTTCATCCATAGATCCAACTATGCCTTAGAACTTCCTGGAATGACGACTTTGTATATGCATACCCTTTGACGTACTTCATTGCATGACTTGAAAATTAACACAAATCATCTAGGCAAAAAATTAAACAAACACATATGATCATTTTCTCCTTGCACTTTCACATGTGTGAAATATAATAACATCAAAATGCTTACTTGATTATTTTTGGCCTCATGTAAGTTTGCTTAATTATGGGAAAACACTGTCAAACTACAAAGGATCCCATGTTTTCACTTACATATCTTATGTTGCACTTCATTACATGACTTAAAATTTAGCACATAGAAACTATGCACAAATGTGATCAAAAACATATGACCAACTCCACTTGACTCATCAACATGTGTCAGTGGTGATTTCATCAAACTACCTACTCATACTTTCTTGATAGATCTAGTTATGAGTAGATGATAACAATAATCAACCAAATGAAATACACTCATGCACACAAGCACTCAAAGCATAAAATACATCTTAGGGATCCCTTGAACATCATCAAATCATCATACTCATCCCTAAACATCCATAACCACGTAAACTCTAAAGATCAACTGAGTTTTATTTAAGCATAATAGGACAAACACATTACACACTTTGTCATTGGTACTTAGACTACCATGGAACTTCATCTACTCACTTGGATATCTTCATGACATCACCATAACATCATTGACAACTCCCCAGTAGTGATAAGACTAGTCTTGGATATAAAGAAGAATCATATATTGTAAATCAAGATAAGATGAAGACTAATGTGAATAAGGAGATTGATACTATGAAGATAAAGCATATCAGACAACAAAATGCCATGAGGTATGAAAATTTCAATGGTTACTACTATACTTGTAATTATTTTGGGCATAGATATAGAGAATGCAAGAGACCTGTTAGAAATGAGTTTACATAGAACTGTGATAGGGGCCATCAGTCAAAAGGTGTGAGCAAGGTTGATTGTTTCAACTATTATAATGTGGGACACTTTGTAAAACATTGTAATCTATTTTTTATGGTGGAGAATGATTCAAAAGGTGAAGAGTGCTAAGGGCTCTCATTGTCTGCTCATGTTGTCAATGAAGAGACCAAGTGCAAGAAGAAGACTAAGGTACTAGTTAAGGCTAGTTCTGAGATATGTGTATGGATCCAAGTGAACATCCTACCATTGTTGAGTATGTATCATATAAAAAACATCAAATTTTAGTGCATAGTGATGAGGTTAATAATTTTAAGGTGTATTGTATAAATGAAAAGGTATGTCATGAATCTATGTTATCTCCATGTATTATCAATCCAATATTAGAAAAGAAGAAGAGTTATTTATAAAAGGAACCAGTTGTCATAGCTAAAATTGAGAAGAAGAAGAAGAACAAAAGAGAGAAATCTTATAGCTACAAGATTATTCTAGTGGTTATTGAAGAGATGTGGGCCACTCCTCACTTCATTTTGTTTGAGATCATTATGGTGTAAAGGATCTCTCTGTCTACGCTTCCTAAAAGACTCTTTTCAATGGAGAAGAAAGTTTTGTTCTAGTTTTCTTCAAATGGTCTTCTAAGGATAAAGATAAGTGTTTTTAGTTGGATCAAGTATGTCAAGGTAGAAGAGATGTTTAGGTGATGTCATAGTGATGTTATAGCTATACATTATCAGTTTGTATGGTTAGATTAAAGGTTTTCAAGTGGAAATAGAGGATTTTTAATTTTGTCAAGATGATATTTTTACATATAAAGGTCTATTGACTTTATTATATCACGTTATACATGGTTTTGTGGTTTGAAGGTATGTTACAGTCACATTAGAGATTTTTTTTGTCTCAAGTTTCTTAGTTTGTAATCAAGAATATGCTAGTCCTAAAATGGGTTATAGGATGTATGAGTTCACAAAATGTGGAATCTCAAAACTTGGTCCAAAAGTGTGTTATGATTGTCTCCAAGTGTACAATAAGTTTTATAGGTGGACATTAACCATAAGGAGGGTTGTTGACTCTATTTTTTTAAGATTCTAGTGTTTTGGGATTTACTAGAAAAGTGGTCTGCCTTATGATTTGAGGTTTGAGGCTTCTTAATAAGTTGATTGGACCAAATGGGTTGTCAAATCATGTTTGACATAGATTTGAAGGTTGGGATACAAGGATAATTGACAAGCCTAGTGAGAATATAAGTGTTATTTGTTCATTTTTTTCCAAAAAAGTAAGGTATGTGTGTTTCAAGAAGAGTTATCAAGTTATTTTTTAGCATGTTTTCTGATTGGTGAGTGGCATGAAGTTTTGTTGGTGGTCCTTGTGATAACTTGAGACAGAAGGCTAGTAAGTCTATATGGTGGGTTTCATGGTGTATGGAGATCTCAAGATACTCAAGAAGTACTATGGCTCATAAATATTAGGGGGAGTCCCTCTCAGATGTCTCTTGGTAATTTCCATCAGATTTTAGTGTTTTGTGTATTCTTTCTTCATTAGTTATAGTGTTTGGTTGAAGAGAGAGTTGGCATGGAGAAAGAGGAAGTTGTCAAGGAAGGAAGAGGTAGGCTCAAGATAAAAGGGAGTTTGTATCATCTTTATAATGTGGTCATCTCCTATTGGTAGTCTTTTTAAGTCCTCATGATTAGTTGGTCTCAACTTTTTCATAGTGTCAAAGGGGGAGAAAGTTCTTATTTTAGATTGCTTAAATAGAGAGAAAGAAGGTGAGATATATATTGCTTCATGATGGGTGTTTGTTAACATCAATGATAAAGGTAGAGATTGTTAGAGATTTATCAATGATGTCATGATGGTGTCATGGAGGTGTTATATTGAGTGGATGAAGTGCCTTAATAGTCTAAGTGACAATGACAAAGTGTGGAATGTGTTTGTGCTAGTATACTTCAAGGAGGCTTGGTTTATCTTCAATTTTGACATGAATAGAGATGTTCAGGGATGAGTATGGAGTATTGATCATGTGTAATGGATCCTATAAGAGGTTTTATATTCTTTCAATGCTTGTGTTCATGAGTGTATTTAATTTGCTTCATTATTTTTTTCATCTATACACTTTGGGTCTAATGGTAGAAATTCTAAATAGGTAGTTTGTTAACATCACCATTACTACATGTGGTTGAGTCAAGGGGATTTGGTCATGTGATTATGATAAAATTTATGCCTAGTTTCTATGTGCTAAATCCCATGTCATGGAATGAATTGAAACATAAGATATACAAGTACAAATTTGGACTCCTAGGTAGTTTGACACTATTTTCCCATACTTAGCCAAATTTATAATGTCACAAGAAAAGCTAAGTAGGAATTTTGATGCTATTACATTTCACACATGTGAAGGTATGAGGAGAAAATTATTGTATTGGTTTGTTTATTTTTTCTCTTGATTTATTTGTGATAAATTTCAGATCATGTGTTGAATTACATCAAAATATATTTTTGTCCAAAGTTAGCCTTCTAGACAAGTTCTTGACATAGTTGGCTATGTGGTAGAAAAAATCTGAGTGACCAAATTACTTATATCATATGTTAAAAATTCAAAATTTATAGAAATAAATTGATACATGGTTGTCTTTTACTATGTAAGGATATCATATGGTAAAAGTTTTAGATTATGCATCTAATCACAACAAACGTTATTAAGGTCCAAAGTTGGCCTTCTAGACAAATAAGTAATTGTCCCCATATTTAGTCATTTTTACACAATATTAAAGATCAAGACAATATCGAGATCCACTGGTTCATGGGATTTCATACATATATATCTATGGTGTGTATTAAGTCAAATGGGTCAAAGTGTCATTGGTTAACGAAGTGAAAAATTGAGTTCCTTATAAAAGGATCAATAAAGCATGTTTATTCCAAGGTGTCAGGAAGTAACAAGAAAAGGACAAGTGTTCAAGGTTTAATACTGAGAAAAGGTAAAGGATAATGATACAGAGGTAAGTAAGTGTTTTTATATATTGATCAAATGGTACATGCTACATGTTAAAGACCTTGCTAATCTATAGAGATCGATAGTGTACGTTGAGTCAATATTGCAAGATTTCATGAGATGAGGTCAACTGGTCAAAGTTTTACATTTGGTCATTTGCACATTATGATTTAAAGCTTAAATAATGTTTATGGTGCATAATAAATATAATACACAATCTCACAATATGATCATGGTGTTTAAATTTTAACTATGACTATTTGCATACAAATATTTGAATTTAACAAAGGATAGACTAGTGTCTAGTTTTTGGGCCATAACTTTTAATTCAAGATGAATTTGTTCATGATATAAAAGGTAAATTTGAATAGAACTCTAAGATATATATATATATATATATATATATATATATATATATATTTTAAATTATTTACCATCAATGTTATGAAGATTCAAAGTTGACTATGTTTTCATGTATGTTCTGCAAGTGACCCGAGAAGGATGTTCGAGCTTGTTTTGATATATTTTGATGAAATAGATATTTGGGAGTGTTTTCAACTCGAAGAAGACATATATGTTAATTATAAAGGTCTTAAAAATCATATTAATTATGAAAAATTCTTAATAATTTGACTATGTGTTCGATCATAAATGGTTATTGTATAAAATGTTGTTTGAGCAAATTATGCTTAAGCAGAAGAATTCTATAATGCTTATTAGAACTCAAGGAGGACTTATAGATCATGTGGAATGGTTTAATGATTTTTAAATTAGTATCTTATTCTTAATTTCTTAGATAAGTATCAAAAAGGTGAATGGGTCCCCATAAGACCTAAAAAGTGACTTAGGCTTACTTGAAAGAGAGTTGTGCTTAAGTGTGACCCATGTAAGATGACTTAAAGGTGAAGGGATGTGTTTTGGCTGAAAAAAAATATTTTGGACTTGATATATATATATATATATATATATATATATATATATATATATATATATATACATATATATATATATATATATATACATATATATATATATAGATATATATACATATACATAGATATATATACATATACATATATATATGTATATACATATACATATATGTATATATGTATATATATATATATATATATGTATATATATATATATACACACACACACACACACATATATATGTATATATATCTATATATATATCTATGTATATGTATATATATCTATATATATATATATATATATGTATATATATATATATATACATATATATATATAGATATATATACATATACATAGATATATATACATATACATATATATATGTATATACATATACATATATGTATATATGTATATATATATATATATATGTATATATATATATATATACACACACACACACACATATATATGTGTATACATACATATATATACATATGTGTGTGTGTGTGTGTGTGTGTGTGTGTGTGTGTGTGTGTGTGTGTATGTATACACACACACACACACACACACACACATATATATTAAGACCAACTTTTATGGTTTTTAGGTTTTTAGATTTTTGGAAGACTTGGGAGAGACTTGAGAGACTTGAGCAAGGCTTATTTGCAAAGAGGATAGGTAGTGTGCCTGTTAGATGAGATGATAAGTAGAAGATTTTTTTAACTATGTGTATGAAATTTTGGTAATATTTATAATTTTAGATTAGTTTTTTTATAGTTTGAGGCTATGAAAAGAGGTCTGAGTGTGCATATGAGGGTAATTTAAGTGAATAAGGAGAGAAATTATGGCTTGCCTATGTGAAGCGCTTGTATGAGATAGAAAGGGAGTTTGTGTAGGGGTTAGATAATCAAAGAAACATCATCAAGTGTTAAATACATCAGTTCTAAGGTGGAAGTGTTCAATTAAAAAGAATGTTTAAAGGACTTGATCTTCCTTAGGGGTAGTTACTCCTTGTGAAATAGGTGTTTAACTAAAGGCCTTTGGTTAGGAGGACTTGATCACAGTTTTTAGTCTAAAGGACTTGACCATTATCTTGTTTTTAATCTCTTATTAGATAATCAATCCATGTGCTTTATGCATGAGAGTGGGTTTTATTCCCCATGATTGTTTCCCATAGGACATAAGTGTTGTGTTTTATCTTTTATATGTTTTGAATGAATGATCTCTCTTGTTAATGTTGCTTAATCAAATTTTATATATGCTAATTGTTTAATAGATTGAAATGATTGGAATTGAAATTTAAATGTTTTTGTTCCTTGATTTACCCCTAGTTATTATACCTTTAACATTATTTTCTTGGTTGATCGATCCTTCTATCCATCACCAATATTATTGATGATCTTCTATCTGGAATCCTATAATAGATCATTCCTATAGTTTTTATTGATATTATTGTTTGTGTCATTATTGGTCACTAAAAACATGGTTTTAAGTCCTTTAACTATGTTATTTCCATTTATTTCCTAGTAAATGTGAAGTTGAGGCTATTTGAGAGACCTGACGGCCTCATCTATTTGTTGTTTTGTCTCTTTTCTTGCATGCAAATGCCAAATATATTTGACACATCTTGGGAGAAATGTTATACAATGTTCTACCTAGATCTTAGTAGCTCTTATAGCTCTAATTTTAGTGGCTCTAATGGTGTCATTGTGGAGGAGCTCTCTACTAATACAATAATGATCTTCTCTAGACATTTTTTTGTTGTGACTTTAATATTACTATTAATGTTGAATCCCATTGATGTTTGGAAGGTTGAATCCTATTAATTTTTTTAATAATAGTACTAAAAGGAATGTAATTTTAAATAGTATATTTGGGCCACTTACATATTCATTTTGATTAGGAAGACAACTACTTCTAGTTAGGATATTGTATGTAATAGGAAATGTAGTAGATGTACAAATCAATCCTAACTCAAAGAAGATAAATACTACTTACACTTTTGATTGAGGATAAATTAGATAATTGAGGTCATGACCAATATGGATCTAATATACCTATCTAAGGGATCTCTTACTACAAATAATATCATTAGGGAGGGTTCAAAAACCTCCATTTAAGCAAAACTATGTAGTACCCTAGCTAGGTCCTATCTTTTAATATTCACTAAACTAATAACAAGTAAAGAAAAGTCTAATCTTGTGCTAACTAAAGCCTATGACATAAATTTGGGGAAGTAAATGTGAAAATTAAATATGTGTAATAGAATCCTTATTAAGATATTTATAGGTAAAACCTTAATGCATGGAGAGAAAAATATATTAAAAAACCATTACTTATGATAATTTTCTCTAATAAAGAGAGAAAAAAAGTTAGAGATAATTACATTGAAGATGAATCCATTGAGATTAAATCTCTCCCTTGGATAGAGGTGCTTCACAAGAGGTTGTTGTGATTTTTAAGTATCACTAAAAAAGGCTAAAGCATCCAAGATTTTCTCTACAAGATAATATTTTTATCTAAGTAGAAACCCTAAGTTAAGGCTCCATAAGTAGAATGGTGTAAAAGAAAATTGTAAAGATGCAAAAATAAATAATTAACTCTTTTTATATCTCTAATAATATTGAAATATATGTGTTTATATAGGTGTATCTAACTCTAAACCCATCTAAAATTTTAGGATGACAAGATTGACCCAATCAACCTAGTATCATAATTGATAAAAATAAACTAAGTTATATACTAGGTCAGCCAAGGGCTGACCTAGACCCTAATGAGTTTTTCAATAAGAATACAAGGTCAATTTGGTTGGCTATGTAATGTAAACTATCAACAAAGGGGTTTTAAGTTAGCAAAAGGCTAATGAAGGTCGTAAAAGACCAGAGAAGGGTGAAAATAGGAGGCAAAGCTTAGGGGAATGTTTTTAAGAGATGGTGTGTAGATATAAATTGGAAAAAATAGATAAAAATATTTCAAAACACCAATGGTCTGCCCACCCCTTTCTTGGTGCACCCATTAAGGCATGCACTTAGATATATTAAGACTTGAAAGGTTCCTACAAGATATAAAGCATTAGTAATTGATAAAGTTTGAAAATATTATGTGCATTCATATGACCCACTCGAAGCTCTTCATGTGTCACTTAGGTGTAGTAGGGGATGGTGCTTCAATAAATAATATAGCAACACATAACATTGAGTCTAAAAAAAGTTACAATATTTTAAAGCATAAAATAACTAAAATTTAAATGACTGAAATAAAAATAACTAAAAATTAAATATAATGCATACCTTGACTTATCTTCATTTATAGATGGTTATCTATTATGTTTGAGGTTTTGATTATGGAGGGCATAGAGACTGATTTCAACAAACCCAAGGATACAAAACTAAAGATACAAAATAAATAAGTAAAGGGAAGCCAAGATAACTGATGCTATGTGGACATGATGTACTTGGAAACTTGGTAAGATCGAGTAATGAACACTATGTTAGACCAAATGACCAAGTAAAATTTTAGATTAAATTAGATAATCATAAAGCTAAGGTTACTAAAGGCCAAAAAAATCAAAATAGTAAACCTTTGGTAAGAAAGTAAAACTCACCAAGTCAGACCAAGGATACATGTTAAAAACAAAAGATGGTAATCAAACATCAATGTAAAAGTAGTAACAATATTTAAACAAA
Source organism: Torreya grandis (assembly GCA_037957365.1). Lineage (NCBI taxonomy): Eukaryota > Viridiplantae > Streptophyta > Pinopsida > Cupressales > Taxaceae > Torreya > Torreya grandis. Next base: position 260,048 of record JARHVA010008137.1, on the reverse strand, counting down.
TATGGGGAAGTAAAATGGTAAAACAAAATTGATGAGTGAGTAGTAACAATCCTTAATCATTAATGGAAAAATGACATAAAATGAAAAAAACATTAGTGAGTGAGAAGTAACAAGACAACCTCACTCAATAATGGAAAAAGAACATGAAAGTAAATAAATCAAAGGATGTCTAGATATGTACAGCCATTGTATAAAGAAGATAATCTATAGTTTTTCAAGAATATTATTTTGTTCAAAAGATAAATAAAATTGTAACAAAGCAGTGATAACATGTTTTTAAGATGTGAAGAAGAGGGAAGTAGAGAAGAAGGGAAAAAAGATCTAGAATAACATGTGCCTATCAAGGGGGAAATAAAATGGGTGGATGGGATAATGAAATAAAAACTAATGTAAAGGAAATCTTTGTCAAATTCAAGACACTTAAATTAGCTTTTTAAAAACAACAGGACTCTTGACCTTAAGGACTTTAAAGAGCTTATCCTAACTACACATTTCTTAGGTAAACAAATTAAGTATGTAGATTATCCCATAAAGGCTATATTCATGAAATGTAAAGTGGAACTACCTTCCCAAGACATGTTTCCCATTCCTTATGACCCCTTATATATTTTTTAGTCTACTACAAAGATTATGTACTTGCATGATAAAGTGAGGAACACCATAAAGTTTATTGAATTATCCAATTCCAATCTACTAGCCTACCACACCCAAATGGACCTCAACTCTATTTTGAAGCCAAATATGGATTTTGAGCTTTGATTGGAGATAGGATATGTGTTTTGAATCATGTCTTTTATTGCGATTTTAAATTTTTAAATTTATATGTTGCCTTTTTTATTATTAACATTTATTTCAAATGATTTAGATTTTAAATTCTTGATACATTTTTCTATTCCTCCTCCATATGGATTCATAAAACCAAACATGGGTGATAAATATGACTTTCATTTGAATGTTTAGGGCTTGGTTATGAAGAGAGAGAGAGCTCAAAGAGCATGGTGTCTTAGAGTCTTAAAAATTCAAGTAAAACAAAAGTGTTATATTGACTTTGACATTGTTTTAACCAAAATGTAGAGTGAAAGGAAAGGAAATCAAGGGGAGTGAAATATGAAATAATTTAAATTAATTCAAATTGAAAAAAATGTGACAAAAGGAGAAAAAGGGATACAATGATAGAAAAGTGTGATTCCTTATCATAAGAAAGAGGGAAATATAGGAAAACATTCTAACACAAGTTGGTTATGAAAATTTCATCTATCAAAAGAAACAAAATATAAATTTGAGAAAAAATATTAAAAAATCGTAACCATTACAAAATGCATTCTAGATGAGGAATGAAAGATGGGGATTTTATAAGGAAGGCCAGGTCTTATATATGGTATTAAAATGCAAATCATAAAACAAAAACCTAAGGGGTACCCAAGAGCATGTGAAAAATAAATAAATAAGAAAAGGATGGTATTTTTGAGGAAGGCAAGGTAATATCCATGGTTTTACACTACAACTCACAAAAGAGAAAGAAAAAACTAAAAGACCACAAAGGAAGGGCTAAGGTTTGTGAAAAGGAAGAAACTATTGTAGAGGGTGAGACCTGTGTAAGTATCCTTTAAAAAGTGTTAGATAAATATCATATATAAAGTATGAAAATAAGGGAAAGATTTAGGCAAAATACTTCTTAATAAACTGTGCATTGGTGGGCTCTTTGAAAATATGGCCTTCATTAGTTTGAAGGTGATAGGTACTTAGACCAAGAATATATTTGATTAAATAAGGGATCCACCATTTTTGGGTGTATTTAATTTTTTTTTCATGAATTTATTCAAATTTAAGGATAAGATCAACAATATTAAATTTTCCAACTTTGACTTGTTTGTTATGTTGTTTGGCAATACAGGTCTTATATTGGTAATTATAGTGTAAAACAAAAAGATGGTGTTCATCAAGGAGTTAAAGAGAATGAAGGTGAGATTCATGTATGTCTTTATCAAGTATGATACCATAAAGAGATATATAGAGAAGGAAGCTCAACTTCTAAGGGGAGGACTGATTCAGAACCATAGACTAGAGAAAATAATGTTTCCCTAGTGGCAATGCATGTGCTAGTGCGATATGCCCAAAGAACATGATATAGATGAAGGTGAAAATCCATGTGTGTGTCATGAATTATATTTTAGAGGATTTTATTAATAATTTTATTTGTGGCCTCAGCTTGGCCATTAAATTGTGGATGATAGGGTGTAGAGAATTTATGATTGATTTTAAATTTATTACAAAGTTATTTGACATCTTTATTTTTGAAATTACCACCATTATCTAAAATTATAGTATGACCAAAGTGAAAAATGATTTTATTAAAGATTAGTTTGGAGATGGTGCTAATGATGACATTAATGAGGTACATATCCTCAACCCATTTGGTAAAATATTTTATGGTTATTATTATAAATGCATGCCCATCTTGAGATCGAGGTAATTTGCCTATGGGATCTAATCCCCACATAGAGAATTTGAAGGGAGATTTTATGATTTGAAGATTTATATGAGGTAAATGAATTATATCATCATGAAGCTAGAAAGGATTTCACCTTTTATCAAATTCAATGGAATAGTTTCAAGAGTTAGCCAAAAGTATTCCATACATAAGCATTTATGGGATGTCGCATGTCCACTATAGTGGCCATTACAGATGCCCCCATGTGATTGATAGAGAAGAGGAGGAACCTCTTCTTTCATAACCCAATGGATCAAGGTACCTTAAAAATTATGATAATATAAGATGTTATATTGAAATATGTACTTAAAAGCTTATTTGTGAATGTGAGTCTTTTCTCAAGAATCAAGTTTTGGAGGATAAGTTTGGTGTTTGAGATATTGGATTATATCTTTGTAATATAGGCTTTAATGAATGGTGATGGATTCACTATGGTAGATAAGTGAATATTGTGGCTGAATAGAATATTGAGATTTTCTTAATTAGATAAGAAAAATTAGATTGATAATAGAATTTTGATCTCTAAGGATAGGCTTAATGGTGAAACAAATGAAGTCTTTTGTGAGGGTAGATGAAATTTGATGATAAAAAATGAGATTCTCACTTTTGCATTGATAATCACCATTGATTTGGTGGTAGATGAGCTGGGAGTCATGTAAAGCATGTATATATTAAATTTATAGATCAAGGGTTGCTCACATCCTTAATATAAAAGCTTTGTACTCCACCATGTTTTTAGTGACAAGGAACATGAGGTGCAAATATAATGGGATGATTTTGTAAGTGAGATTTTGAGGATACAACCTGCCCTAGATCCCTAAAGTCATTTATCATCATCAAAATGAAGAGTCTAAGTATCATCATGTAAATCAATATTATTTTTAGGAAGTTCTTCAATAACTAATTTTGCTTTAGTAGTATTAGGGAAGATAGTGGAATCATCAAGATGAATTGATTCCAGGTCACTATTGAAGTTATGGAAGTAAATATTAAGAGATATAGATTGGTTAAAACCTTTAATGTAGAAGATATTCTCATCAGGAAGACTATTTTGGAGGTGTGTGGTAGTTAGCACAGGAGATATGGTAAGTTGATTAAAAATGATTTATCCTTTGAAATTTTTTGGGTAATAATTTGGAGATCTAATTCCATGACAAAGACCATCCAATTTCCAATTCTATCTCTAAGAAGAAATGCTTTAGAGAAGAAGTGAAAAATGGGATAAAAGTAGATGAAAACATAAGTAGATTGCTAGAGCATATAATTTTGAAGATTTTTAGTGGCAAAATAAATGGATAGGCAATCACATTTGACTTTTGGTTAATATTTCTAATAATCAATAAGGCATCATCTAATATATTAGATGGCATATTCCCTTCTAGTATCATCTTGTTTGGAAATCATTACCCCAACTAATATGGGTGTGAAATATGTATACAAGATCAAAGGTAGATCATTTGAAGGGGGACTAAGAATACATGGGTGAATCAATGATTCTTTCATATTATCAAATGTTTTTGATAGGGATCTATCGATTATAAGGCATTACTTGATGAGCCCAAAATATGGCTTATTATGGCATGGAATTTCCTTCATTTCATCTCTCTAAAGATATAATCTTATGCAAATCATAGACCTTTAGCTAACTATTGCATGGAAAATAGCTACTTTATCTCATTTATGTCAAACTAAAGGTTGAGTTACCATTTTGTCATTTATACCTAAAAAGTAGCATGTTTAAGTGTTTTGATCTTAATAAATACATAGGGAGGATTGCATAAATAGTATTTTTGAGAAGTTCTTGTTTTGACCTTAGTTTCTCAAAGCTACAGTCTCAACTAATCTAGGATTTATGGACTCTGTTAGTCTAGGATTTATGGATAGGGATCTATAGACTTTGACAATCCAGAATATATAGACTCTATAGACCTAAAATTTGAGAATAAAAATAGTTTTTAGATGATTAGATGAGGAAGATTACTTTAACTATAATCACATCAATGAAATACTTACATCCTATTTTTATGGATTCAGTCTTGATATATTCTATATATATTTAGACCTTAAAACTATTATATGGATAGTATAACTATCTTATCAAGATAAATAGATTTTTAGGATCTTGATCAATCCAAATATCATATTTTAAGGATGAATAGATTGACTAAGAAGTCCTATTTTCCTGCATATTTTTTTTATTTTGATTGTATTAGCATAGATATGAAAATATTTTGTCTAAAAAGGATATGAATAACTATTATACTTAGAATTTTGGATATACTATAAATTTTCCTACATTCTATTAGTTAATGCAATATCATTACAACTTTTAGTATTGAGTAAACTTCATTATTGACTCTATGAAGAGTAAGGGCCCACTCTTATTGGAACCAAGAATTTCTATACGATATTTATATTTATGTTGAATTAATTTTACATTACTAGATAATCAAAATTATCTTAAATACTTGAAAATATTAGTAATTAAAATTCAAATATATACATTCCAATAGTTATATTCTTTCACAACAAGTGTGAATTAGTCTTAGTGTTTATTATGATTTACTACATAGGAGTTAGCTTAGAATTATCTCTCTAGCTAAGTGTTTACATTTCTATGTAAGTGTGAATTAGATAGATTTACATTTCCAAGTATGAATTAGATACATTTACATTTCCATGCAAGCGTGACTTAGATAGATTTACATTTACAAGAAAGTGTGAAGTAGATTAAGGGTGATTTAATTTCAAGCAAAGGATTAAATTAGTTAGTGTAATAGTTACTCTCTTCTTTTATAAAGTGTGTGAAGCAATTATTTTAGAATAATTCGTTCATTGGTAAAATCTAGGTTAGAATTATCAAAATCCCCCCAAGACCAACATATATATATATATATATATATATATATATATATATATATATATATATCACACCATAAACTTTACTAGAGATAGCTTTGGACACTAGCCCTAGTTTGATAGACATCAATCTAAAATATTGATTAAATGAAGGGTTAAATTACACTCATCATTGTTGGCACCATTGTCAATGATATTATTAGGTGTTAGTAAGGAAAACCTTATTGATCTATAGTAAAAAAATAAAATAAAAATCAAACAAAGAGCAATCAATTTATCTTCTAACCTAGAGATTCTATAGGAAATTTTATCCCTAAATACCTTCTAAAAGCAAAAGATGAAAGCTCTACTTAAGAACTCCAAGAAGTAAGTCCTTCATCATCTTTAGCTAAGAACCTTGAACAAGGTGAGGAATCACATCTTTAGGATTCTCTTGAAATATTAGTTTTGACTAGAGCATTGTCTCAGCAAAGTCCTATAGGAATAATTCACCCAAAACATCCATTTTCAAAAAGAGAGTATTTAGAGTTTAAAAAATATTTAGAAGAAGTATTTTAATAAGCCATCACTAAAGAGAGTTTTGAAGAATTTGAACATCCTTAAACTAACATTCATTGGGAAGCTAACCCTAGTTTTGGAGAACCATCAGAAGAAGAAGAAGACATGACTCAAAAACAAAACTAGCAAGTCACAGTACCAAGGAGGACTTTTTCCTTTCCCATTATTTTAGATCCTAATGATCAAACTTCTATTAAAAAAACATTTCTCTTGCCAATTTGCCAGATTTTTGATTAAAATATACAAAAGACCCTGACCAGTTTCTATTTGAATTTAAGGTACTTTGTCAAACCTATGACTATACAACAGATAATAAGAAACTAAAATTATTTCCATCTACACTCAAAGATGCATCCATGAGATGGTTCATGGGCCTGCTAGGTAACTCCATTCACACATAGGATGAAATGGAAATTGCATTTATAAACAAGTATCAAGATTATTATAGGGTATGGGAAAGAAAGGAATATTTATTTTTAAAATCAAATAGAATGATGATGAATCCTTGAAAGACTATCTAGATCGATTTACATCTATTCATAAACGGAGTAGTTACCCACTCACTGAGGGAGTCCTGAAACTTCTTTTCTTCAAAGGATTAGATAAAGAAACTAGAGATGCATTAAATCTAATAGGAGTAAGAGAGATAAATAAACTTACCTTATATTATATTTTATAACTCTGTACTAACTATTATTGGATAAAACTAGGGATAAAGAGAACAAGACTAGGGAAATCCAATGAAATAGGTAGATTGATGGAAGAATTTGATAATCTTAAGATAGAAATTTTGGTCACACTCAATATTAAATTAGATGGCATTCAATCTAAAGCCAATATAAGAGAACCATTGGCAATATAATGTCTTGTGTGTAGGTGGAAATTGCCCTTAGAGACTATCCTTTGGATAGAAAATAAAATCATCTTGTAGAACATATGAAAGAAAAGACCATGAAATAGATCATTGTACTTATCTACCCACTTTTAAAACTCATATGAAATCAAAAATTCAACCCAGTGAAGAGCTAAAATATATTCAGAGGTAGAGATTATTTCCACAAAACCATCACCAAGGATAGTTTCCTTCTAGAAATCTAGGTAACCCTTAGACATCATCATGCAATGTTCCAATGCCTTCATCCATGTGGGAATAAACATAGATGCCATCAGATAAAATTCCATGAAAAGGAATAGAATGGACACCACCTTAACCATGGATGATACCACCTCAACCATGGATGATGCCACAATAGCCATGGGTGTCCCAACAACAATCATATAAATAATAGAATCCACAATGGAATCCTAATCCACAACATAATCAACCAAGAAGACTACCACAACAAAAAAAATATAATGCCACCCCCTATTATCCAAAATTCAAAATAAGTTAATCATCCCCTAATGCCTACACATCCAATATTCAATCCAAATAATACGTAACCACCACCTATTTATGTTAGTGAACAAGATGGCATAATGAATGTAGGAGAAATTGACTACTTTGATATTCAGTTAAGATCAAGGAAAACTATAAAGGAAGCATCAATTCTCATTTCATAAATACCAAATGGAAATGAAGGAAAAAAAATAATCTCAACTAAACAATAAGGAAACTAAAAGCAAGGAAAACTTTGATAAACACAAGGAAAATGTTGCTATACTAGTAGTTTGTTTCCTTGAGAGATTAAATGAAATTGAAACCAAAGAATAATTAGATTTGATCCATGAGTTGAAAAAGATGAGTATTGAGGTACACCTAGTACAAGATATTAGGGACATTTTTGAATTTAATAAAATATTAATAATTCATGTGTCAAGATGCCTAAAAGAAAGAAACAATATCCAAAAACCATACATGTTGATGGCAAGCTTGCTGATTTTTTAGTAAGAAAAGTCTCAATACCCAAGTATGCACACCTAGGTAGTCTTCTCATAATAGTAACAATAGGAGAAAAAAAATTCCAAATGTTTTAGTGTATTTAGGGGTATCATTGAACATAATGACAACTAATACTCTCCAAACACTATCCCTAATGGGAATGCAACCTACCACTACCATCCTTCAAATGGTAGATTAATTTGTGACTAAACCAGAAGGAGATATAGAGAACGTTGTAGTACTTGTTGAATCTTGGGAGTATCTAGTTGACTTTATGATGTTGTAACCCAAAACCAAGAATTTAGTATATCCCCTAATCCTAGTAAGACCATGGATGGATACTATGGTAACACTAATTTATTACATGTCAGGAGACATGACCATTTCCAATGGTTTAAAATCTAAAAATATTTATTTATACCCTCTTGCAAAACCATTAGTCAACCACATAAAAAAAACTTTGGGTGGATAAGCCAAACAATATAGAAAATGAATTTTCATCTTTGGATACATTTATAGTTAAAGTACATCTAGAAGAATTGAATGAATAAGTAATCCAAGGCTATGAAGAACATGACCATTTAGTAGAAATCTCTACCAATCTAGAATCTATGAACTCTCCCAGTCCAGAATCTACAGACTCAGCCAGCCCAAAATTTATTGACTCTCTAGACTTTCCTAGGACATATTCTCTCAACCTTTCTACTACTTCTTCATCATCTGATCATTAGTTGATTTGGATAAATATTTGGAATGAGATAGAAACATAACAAAGCCATTTCTTTAAGTGCATTCCATTGCCCATTAGCAAGAGCCAATCCTCTTAGAAAAGGATTTTTTGAAAACATAACTACATTCCATATGGTACTTCCTCATCCATGTCCTTTTAATTCATTAATGAGTGAATTTAAGAAAGGGTAACCTAATCATCTAGGCACTAAACCTCTCATAGTGTTACCAAGAAAAGTCTTGAACATCAATAGTTGGCTGACAAATGATGAAGATGATCAACTTTTTAAAGTCTTAAAATGACACACCAAGGATTTTATGTGGGATTAAATTTATATGAAGGTAATTCAACCAAGTGTATGTACATTTCATATCTACATAGAATCAATAAAACCAGTAAGATAGCCACAAAGAAGAATAAATATAGCATTGAAAGATATAGTCAAAATATAAATTCAAAAATTATTGGATGTAAGATTTATTTACCCCATTTTAGATAGCCAATGGGTTTAACCATTAGTAATTTTACCTAAAAATAATGAGAATTGGAATTTATGTGTATATTATAGAGAATTAAACAAAGCCACTTTAAGAGATTATTTTTCATTACCTTTCATTGACCAAGTTTTGGACAATTTTGTAGGGAAAAAATATTTCTCTTTTCTAGATGTGTTTAGTGGATACAACCAAATAATGTTAGTAGCTAAATATCAGGACAAAACCACATTCACCTATCATTGAGGAACCTTTACCTGTCAAGTACTTCCATTTGGACTTTGCAATGGTCTTGCAACCTTTCAAAGAACAATCCTAGCAATATTTTTTGACCTCACTAATGACTATTTGGAGATTTACATTGATGATTTCACTATCCATGGAGAACCTATGAATAATTTATTACTAATTTATAAATATTTTTGACAAGATGTGAGAACACCAATTATCATTAAGTCATTAAAATTCTTGTTGATGATGGATCGAGGAATAATGATAGGACATCACATTTATGCAAAAGGCATTTAGGTACATCCCAAAAAAGTTGAGATAATATCCAAACTACCCATTCCACATACACAAATAGAGGTTAAAATTTTCTTATAACATTCTAGATATTAAAGACACTTTATAGATAACTTCAATAAAATAGTTGCTCATATGTTTGCTTTTCTCATAAAGGACAATGAGTTTGTATGGAGTGTTGATTTCCAAAAAGATTCTAAAATAATCAAAACCAAGCTTTGTATTTCACCAATATTAAAAGGAAAATATTGGAAACAATATTTTCATATATATATATATATATATATATATATATATATAGATGATTCCAACACAATAATGGGTGCAGTCTTTAAAAAAATTGAAAATGATCACATGCATGTTATCTATTTGTAGACACTAGAAAACTACACACTTACAATTTTTGATACCTAAATGCCTTGATATCCCATAAAACTTCTTAAAAATTCCCAAAATCTAGCCTAAAAATCAATATCACTACTTTTCTAGTCACAAATATCATTCAAAATCACTATTTAAAATTACTATTCACCATCACTATTCATTTTGGGACCCACTATCACTATTCATGATGACATGACAAGTGACATGGCATGTGACATGTCAAGTGATATGGGAGGTGATTTTGTAGGTTATATGGCAAGTGACGTGGCTTATAAGTGATGTCGCATCATGTAGGACTTCATACCCCACTTGGGACCCTTCCCAAAGTGCTTGATGACCTCATTCAAGCATTATAAGGACCCCCTATGAAATGTGGCTAATTTAGCCTTAATGGATAATTATTCAACATGTATTTTTGTCTTCCCACATTAAATTATACTTTAATAGAGATACATACCTATTTAAGACTTTGGAAAAGACAAAGGGCATCCGATTTTGACATTCTATCTCAAATGGAGGCTCACCAACCCAAATGGGAGATTTTCTAACCCAAATTAGAATCCCCACCAACCTAACCATATAATTTTCATCTTCCAAATGGAAAATGGTGCCAAATTTTGTGTGTCACACATTTAAGTGCTTGTGTGAAAGTAAGAAAGGATAGTAAAAAGTCTTTAAGTCTCATTCAAACCCATGTGCATGATTTCCATTCAAACTTGGAGACTCACCAACCCACATGGGAATATTCACAAACCTCATGTAATATCCGCTGTCCAGAAGGGAATATAGAAAAACAAAAGCTCTGATACCACTGTAATATTCCCAACCAATAGGGAATATAAAAAGACAAAAGCTCTAAACAAAGATACGATTTTGCAAGGTAAATTCAAATAAACAAATAAACCACAGTAAATATCTTAACTAGAAAATCACTAATCTTATTATTCATCTAGATGATTACAATAGATGTCCTCAGTCGTGCATATAAAGGAATATTTAGATACAGTCTTAAAAACTTGATTATCTTCTAACAATCTAAAAAATACCCTGAATCTGTGCGGCTCAGGTCGTTGTGTCAAAAACACAGTCATCGACATTGGTTATATTTTTGTCATTGGTTAATTTACTGCCAACATTAGTCTTAGTCAATCGATCTACTCTGTCGTCGTCGGTATGAAGTCGACTGATGTTGGTCTCTGGACTACCGATGTCGGTCTCTGTGTCCCCTGCGGCACTATCTGGCCTGTGGTAGAATGGTACAAAATTGTATGGATCGGTATAGATTCTGTATAAAAGCAAAATAATATACTGTGGCCTATATTCTAGTCCCTGATCTCAAGATCTCTATCTGGACAATTTATTAAATCAAAATATAAGGAAATAAATACCTGAAATACCTGTGATAACTTATGTGTGAAGTTATCTCCCAAACCTGTAAACCTCTGTGATAACCTCTGTATGAAGCTATCTCTCAAATTGGTAATAGATCAACTGATATTTCACAGCCTCTAAATTACACACACTGAAGAGTGGATGTTCTCCAATGCAAATGGAATCTTGGAACCCTTGGCTCAGTCTTCATAGAAAATTTTTTAGCAACAATCAATACCAATAATCAATGGATAATCCCAACTCTCTCCCATGAGAAACCCTTATACCCTCCAAAAAGGTGTGCTTGCCCTAATTAGGGTTTCTTAAATCAGAATTAGGGTTTCTAATTAAAAATAGGTCAAATAATTAATATTTGATTAAATCAATCAAATATTAATATCTCCCTCAATACATGTCAGATCCTCAAACCAATTGAAGCTGGTGAATCAAGGAGTGATTCTACACATGACCATACTAAAATAAGGGTGCTCCACTACATGTCAGAAGTCCCTAAATAATAGGAGCTCAGGCAAATGTGTCTGAAAGAACTTGAATGAAAACCAATTGTAGAAATTCTACTAAACAAAGCCAAGCCAAGCTCCATCAAGACCCTCTATCCATCCTCTCAGCCTATGAGGGTCACATGATAGGCTAATCATCAACTCTAAGCGATGTCACCTAAAAGGGGACATGACAATCTGCCCCTCCTAAAATTGCTTACCCCCAAGCAATGTCAGAACAACAAACCAATCGATCCACCTAGATCCCAAACGTAGTCATGCTCCACAATGAAGTCAATCAACACAAGCTCATGCAATATCCTCTAAAATATAACCAAGAGGAATCCAAAATCAGACTGGTGAATGCAACTCAACCAATGTCCAAAATCACAACTATTGAATGGAACTATGTCAAGTGTGGAGAATCCTTGCACTGTACCCCTACTGTGATCAATATATCTCTACAAATCACCACTACCCTAGATGTGCTGATACTGCAAGCTGTGTAACTTGCAACTACCAATTCCATCTACAAAAGATGGTGCCAATCCATCCCATAATTGATCCCTCTATAAAGGTGGCACGATCAACTATACCACACTATCATCAGTGTGAGAAGAATCAATTTGGAGACTCGACTCCACTGGTATTCCAAACTCATCAAGACCAGGTACTCCCAAATCCTGAACATGTGTGTCAGCCCCAACAACATGTTCCTCAACAACAACTATAGGAATTTACTCACCACCAACCATCTCAATATACAAATGAACTGGGTCAGGGGCTGGTGAAGACCACAAATGCTCTAACTCCATGGTCATCTCAGCCAAATGAAATTGTGACTCCTCATAAGCCAACTACGTACTCTCAAGAATCTTAGAAGTCACCTCAAGCTACTGAGTAAGCTCACTCACCCTATCTTCCTTGACCAATAATGCATCATATGCTGTGCTGCCCCACTCCATAAGATAATCTCTGTTGGCTACCAACTGCATATAATCCTATCTCAGAATTTGGATAGCCTCCCATAAAGAGTGGATCTCTATCAAGGACAAATAACTACCTCCCCACTCAATGCTAGTAGGAGAACCCCATCCATAAACTGCTAACAACTGACGAGCAGCATCAAAATGCTTGCAAGAGATAGCAATGTCTCACTCACTAACTCTCAGCTGACTAGACACATGATGGCACTTGCTAGATTGTCTCCTACAATCCTCCTCTGATGCACAGTCTAAAAGAGTAAACTCAAAATCACTGATCTCTGGAGTACTACCATCCATACTCTGTGAATCAACTCCAAAGCTCAGATCAACATCAAGAGTATCAAAAACTATAGCATCACCATGTAATTCCTCCATACTAAAAGAAACTTTTGGTGGAACTAAGTCCTCAAAACTATCCACTGCATTCTCCTGGGTGTCATTTGCAATAATCAGATCCTAGGACTCTTCTACAATCTCTGAATCTAGAGTGTGAATGCTAATCATACTCATATCATCATCAACATGTGACCCAACTATAGAAGAACATTGAGTCCCTACCACATGTGTTAACTCCTGATCTAAACTCACTTCAAGACCATCAACACTCAGTGTACTAACATCTGAGTACACCTCCACACTCTGAATGCAAGCATCAGACTCATCTTCATCTAACTCCAAAGAAGCTACTATTGAAACTATCACATCATCATAATCTCTAGCTCCCGCATCCTTTGCAACTAACTGAGAGTCCAAATCCTCATGACATAGGTCATCCATGTGCCCCTCAGAATCTTGGAGAGCCAATTAAGTACACACCAAGGAATTTCGGGTATCCTCCATCTCATGAGAAAACCAGTCAACCTCCTATTCCTTCTTGTTTTATGATGTGGACCCTTTTAAAAAGGATGTCATACACCATACTAATTTGGCTTCAAATGTAGGGTCTGAAAGGATTTCATTCATCCTCTTCTGGGTTTTAACCAACATATTTAAACTTTGTTTCAACTTCCCCATGTCTTTGTCCCACTGTTTCTGAGTACTTGAAGTAATCATGGGTACTTCGTTGATTCAATGACCAATCTACCCAATAGGATGGCAGAATTTAGCTCTGATCTACCCAATAGGATGGCAAGAATTTAGCTCTGATACCACTGTAATATCCCCTATCCAGTAGGGAATATAGAAAAACAAAAGCTCTGATACCACTGTAATATTCCCAACCAATAGGGAATATAAAAAGATAAAAGCTCTGAACAAAGATACGATTTTGCAAGGTAAATTCAAATAAACAAATAAACCATAGTAAATCTCTTAACTAGAAAATCACTAATCTTATTATTCATCCAGATGATTACAATAGATGTCCTTAGTCATGCATATAAAGGAATATTCAGATACGGTCTTAAAAACTTGATTATCTTCTAACAATCTTAAAAATACCTTAAATCTATGCGGCTTGGGTCACTGTGTCAAAAACACAATCATCGACGTTAGTTATATTGCCATCATCAATTGATTTACTACTGATGTCAGTCTCAGTCGGTCAATCTGCTCTGCCGTCGTTGGTATGAAGTCAATCGATGTCGGTCTCTAGACTACTGATGTCAGTCTCTATGTCCCCTGTGGCGTTGTCCAGCTTGCGGTAGAATGGTACGAAATTGTATGGATCAGTACAGATTCTATATAAAATCAAAATAATATGCTGTGACCTGTATTCTAGTCCCTAATCTCAAGGTCTCTATCTGGACAATTTATTAAATCAAAACATAAGGAAATAAATACCTGAAATACCTGTGATAACTTATGTGTGAAGTTATCTCCCAAACCTGTAAACCTCTGTATGAAGCTATCTCTCAAATCGGTAATAGATCAACTAATATTTCACAGCCTCTGAATCGCACACACTGAAGAGTGGATGTTCTCCAATGTAAATGGAATCTTGGAACCCTTGGCTCAGTCTTCAAAGAAGAATTTTTACCAACAATCAATATCAATAATCAATGGATAATCCCAACTCTCTCCCATGAGAAACCCTTATACCCTCCAAAAAGGTGTGCTTGCCCTAATTAGGGTATCTTAAATTAAAATTAGGGTTTCTAATTAAAAATAGGCCAAATAATTAATATTTGATTAAATCAATCAAATATTAATATCTCCCTCAATACATGTCATATCCTCGAACCGATTAAAGCTGGTGAATCAAGGAGTGATTCTGCACATGACCATACTAAAACAAGGGTGCTCTGCTACATGTCAAAAGTCCCTAAATAATAGGAGCTCAGGCAAATGTGTCTGAAAGAACCTGAATGAAAGCCAACTGTAGAAATTTTGCTAAACGAAGCCAAGCCAAGCTCCATCAAGACCCTCTATCCATCCTCTCAGCCTATGAGGGTTACATGATAGGCTAATCATCAACTTTGAGCGATGTCACCTAAAAGGGGACATGACACCTCACCTTAACTAAATCATGATCCCACTTGTATAAATTCAAATTACTTCAATATTCCTCTATTTTGGCATGTTTCTTCACACAAAAATGCTATAAATATCCCCCTTTCCTTCACCCAAGGTTAAGTGGCAAGTTAGTATTTTATTCTTAGCATATTGCTGTAGGTTTTTGGAGAAGTTAATAATCTTAGAGATCATCATCATATTGGAGATAAAATCTCAAGAAATTAAACTCTGCCAAAATCTTCAATAAGCGTCCTCAATAAGCCATCCTCAATCCATCTTCAATAAACATCAAGGTAATTTTTATTGTTTTGTAAATTCAATTTCTTCTTTCTTAACCCCCTTTGTCCTCTTCTTTATTGACCTCAAAAACATAACCCATTTGGCCTTATTATTCTCCTTTCATCCATTTTCCTCTTTACCCTTAACCTCTTCGTTCTCTTTATTTCATTTACCCATTAGCCTCCTCACCATTTATTCCTTTATTCCCTTTCACATCTTTTCTTTCTCATCTCTTTCATCTATTTACCTCTTCACAATTTATCCATTTTTCCTTATTTATTTCTTACCATTTTTACCAATTTGACCATTTACCAACCTTAACCAAAACATTATCCCTTGTCACAACACAAACTAAACTATTTCCAAACCCAAAACAACAACCTTGCCTTCACCAATTTTTAGCATTAGTATAATCAAACTAGTTTCTTCATTTTGATTAATTCAATAAAGAATTTAAATTTATTATATCAAATTTAGTTACTCAATATTTTTAATATCAATAATTTTCTATTTTTATGAGAAATTATTTTATTTCATCATTTTAACTTAAGTGTCTAAAGCAGGTGGATTGATAGCATCCTAGAAACATGTTGCTTCTAGGATCTAGCTCATGATAGGCAATACACCCATTTAATTATCTAACAATCAAGTTTATTTTAGTGTTTTCTTATTTTTAGGTCATCCAAAAATTCCAAAGAGGAGCTATTCATAATCGTTTGGATTCAACTCATGCATTTTTAACAGGTTTACTACACACCCCTTATCACTAGTTTCTTTATTTTCAAAGAATTAAGAAAAGCAAAAAAATTGAGATAAACATTTTGGCATGCCCAGTGGGACCCTTGAGTTTTATTGGGTCTATTATTTGTATTAATACATTTATAAATGCATTAGTTAACATTTCATTTAGTTACATTAGTGAATAAAACTTCATTTAGTTACATTAGTAAAAAAAAATCATTTAGTTACATTTTTAATTGCATGTTTCGTTGCATATTTACTTACATTCTCAGTTGCATACTTTATTGCATTCTTAGTTACATTTTTATTTTCATTTTTTATAAAATAATGTTTTTTTTTTTGTTTCTTTAAAAAAAACACAAGTTTTAGTTGCATTTTTTAGAAAAGTTAAATTTTATTTTCCTTGCATCTTTAAAATAAATAAAAAGAATAATCATCCTAGGATTAGGACTTGCATTTTCATATTTAATTTAGATTGAATTTAGATATTTTTCATGCATTTAAATAAATATAAAATTTTATTTTGGGTTTAAAACAAAAACTTTTCATCCACTAAATTTTTTGTTGATCTTAGTTCATCTAGTAACTAGGAGGAACAATAATTTTATCATAGCTTTTACTTGTATTCACACACCAAGCCAAACCATTTAATAATAAAAAAATCAAAACAATACTTGAGACAAGGACCAACTAGGATTTCATCACCTGGTGGAAACCTTACCCCCTCCCAGCTATCCCACTTCAATTTCATCACCAAGGGGAGAACCAACTTAGCCCTCTAGTTGAGTATAAACTCTAGAATCTATATATCTTGGCTAAGCACTCGACACCCTTATCTTTTTTGGATTGTGAAGTGAATGGGTAGGCCCCAATACCAACCACATACTGGAGTTCAACATATATCTTTCCTTTGAGTGCCTAAACAACCTGAAACCAAATATAGATTGCCTTTTTAGTACCCATATCAAACCAACTTCCCCTCCACACTCTTTAAGGCATAAGTCAAAATAGATTTAAAAGTAATCCTAGGCTAAACACATTTATAGTGTTTGTGTTGATTAATTTGAAATTTTTTTGGTTTCTTATTTTTTGAGTTAAGAGCTACACCTTTTCAATCCTTATTATCTCATATGGTCACTATAAGAAAAAAACTCATAAATCAAGTTAATCAACCCCTATCTTCTTCCACACCTAAGGAGTAAACCTCAAACATTGAGATTTCCCTTCACATTGAGATTTCCCCTCCTCCCTCTCTTCTAGGGTCCCAATCATATATAAAGGGGATCTTAACTTTGCTACCTTCCTTGATAATAACTAGGTGGATTTACAACACTACCACAATACCATAGCACACCGTACCCCTTTTGATTTGGTTTCCTCTACCTAACCCCCTCTTAGCATACCACCCTACCTTATGGTGGGTACCACTTCAACCAAACCATTATTGACCCACACCTCTTCCAACATCCCATCCATTGAAATCCAAACCAACCTTCTACCCCCTAGCCAAACACTTCCTATCACACCCCAAGTGGGTTCAATTGTACCCTTAGTCACCTACACCTAACCTACTATGGCATTATCCTCCACTCATGATTCTATCCTCCCTTCAATAGAAACCAACACCTCAATCATAACCCAATATTAAAATCTAGTGCTCTCCATACCACAAAAACTTCCCATTATAAACACTTTGGTCACTACCCACCTTCAACCAACTAACCCACTAACCACTTCGATGCCACACATAAACCCCCCAACCTCAACCTTCCAACACGTACCCATAACATCTTATCAATATATTTCTAACAAAAAATTATATATACCTTCACCTTCCACCCAATTTTACGTGACTTCACAGGCACACATAACATCATCCTAACCATCCACTAGTTATTCCCATATCACCTAACCCTAAGAAAATGTGTCATATACCTATCCAACCCAACAACCCCAAATGAACTTGGTCAAGATGATTATCTCTTATGACCAAATTTTCAACTAACCTATCCATCCATCTATCCCTCTCTGATCATATCCTCTACAATGGGAATTGCCAAAATTCTCTAAATTTCAAAGCAAGGAAGACCCCTAACAACATTTAAGAGCATTTAGGCATGCATGTTACTTAATTTCCCATAATGATACTCTCATCCTCCATACCTTTCCTATGTCCTTATCTAGACCAGCATTGGATTGGTATAGTTCCATCCCAAAACACTTCATCTTCTCCTTCACCCAACTAGCCCAAACATTTTTGGATCACTTTTTGATAAATATATCTAAGAAAGTTTCTATTACCGACCTCTAATCTATTCGACAATTAAAATAAAAATCTATTACTAATTTCATGGCTCAATGAAGGATCCTAATCAACCAACTTTCCTTTTCATTTCCTCAACTTGAGCTTATAGAACTCTTTGCCTAGGCATGTGTAAAACACATCTCATCCACATTACATGTCCAAAGCTTCCAAACATTCGATGAAGCTTTTATCATGGCTCACAAACTAGAGAATAGAGACATTGATGAGGGAAAATTAAAGTTGAAGAACAGAAACCAAACTTACAAAACCAATGATCCCTATCCTTCCAAATTAAACAACACAACCAATACCATTCCAAGAGAAAATCCATCACCAATGCTATTATCCTCAAAGCCACACTTCCACCATCTACCAAACCAACATAACCTAATGAACTAAACCTTTGACCCCTTCAACTATCCAAACCAAAACCAAAGGAACCAAACTTGGAATAACCATAAGCCATTAACTCCACTTGGGAAGCCTTATCCTTCCATTTTGGAAAAGTTACTAAAAGCCAAAATCATCCAACTTCCACCAATTAAACAACTACAATAGTTTGAAACTTCTTGACCCATGCCTGATTGGTATAATGAGAATGACCATTATGCTTCTCATTGAGTCATATGGCATGACATCAATAGATGCAATACCTTTAAATACTTTGTCTAATCCCTCATTGATAAGGGGGAGCTCACGTTGGGAAATCCTAATGTGCCAACAAACCAAGCCCTTGACATATTTTTCAAACCTTTCCATAATCATGATCCTTCTACCCTTCATCATGAAAATTAACCTGGATCATCTCATGAGGGATATACTATTAATGTGGTTACTAGTGAACCCATTGATGAAGAAAATATTATCTCAACCACTTCTTTCTTCATTCCCTATTAGAAGAGAAAAGACTACTTTCTATCCCTTTAGACACCCAAAGAAAGGAAGAAACCATATCCACACCTCCATTATAGGATACCACAACTACCTCCCCTATATTAGAACCATCCACCCCCTCTTTGGAATCTATCTCACAAGAAAAGATGACTCCATCTACCCAATCTCTAATTACAAAACCTTCTATCAAAGGTCAAGATAAAGGTAAGGGAACCAAACTGGAACTTCTAACCCTTTCTTTGATAGACCAACTTAGCCCCTCTAAAACAACTAGAACCTCTACCCAACCAACTAAAACCCCTTCCAAATTGATTCACCCTCAAACACCTAAACCCACTGAGATAACTAAAGTGACCAAATCCCCTCCAAAACTAATAACTAAAATCACCAAAGAGGTAAAATCACCAAAGGGCCCAAAACCCCATATATTACCTCCCTCAACATTTCCCTCTATTCTAGGTCCCCATCCTTCTACCTTAAACAAAAAATCCACCATTTTTACCAAACCCCCACCACCTTTATTGGTCACACCTTCATACTTTTTCTCTAAAGCATCTTTCCACACTACATCAATAATCCCTAAGTTACCTACCTTACTATCATTTAGCTATAGCTCATCAACCATCTTACTCAAACCAAAAGCTTCAACGAAGTATACCAATTTACCTAAGACACCTATCACCAAACCCATGCCCGCATAACTTTCTACTTCAATACCCAAAGTAAAAACCACTAAACCTTTACCACCTTTAGCTAAATCTTACATGACCACCCTCTAGTGGTTATTGTAAACTTTTTCCTTAAGCTTACCATCCATCAAACCCTTTGACCCTTCACATACCAAACCCTCTAGGTTTAATGATAACTTGATATGTACATATCATAGGGCACCAGGATATGACATCAAGAACTGTAAAGCTCTCCAAATGTTGGTTCACAAATTATATGAAGATGATAATATATTATTAGACAAACCTCCTTCATCCCCATTACCAATCCAACTACCTACTAAACCCATCTGACCTTTAATTTCATCCAAAAGTGAAGAGGAGGAACCAAAGCAACCATCAACCTAGAGAACCCCCTTATCCAAATTATTCACATGGTTACCTGATCTCAGGCCTAATAAAAGGTTAAAGGGAAGACTAAGGCATCTATTCCTTGGACTTACCCCTCCAAAAACTCCCAAGCTAATAATACCCAACCTTTTCCATCTCTAAATAAACCCAAGATGTCTATCTTAGGTGCTTCTCCATCTAACCCTCCATACCCTAACCCATATGCAGTATCCATCCAAAAATCTATCCTCGAGAAACTTCACCAAACTCTAATAAAAATGATCTTTTACGAGTTAATCTCTACCTCCCCCATCAATGCCAAGTACTTATAGAGGATATATAATCCATTGAGGTCTAATCTAATGATCCTTAACCTCTAGCCACTTTTCTTGGTACCCTTTAGACTTTTAACCTTATCACCTTAAAAAATTTAGAAATACCTTCTATTCATTTAAAAGATCCTAATCCCCCTCTCTTCATTGTGGCATATATCAATCAAACCTACATCAAAAGGGTTATGATTGATGGGGGAGCTAGCATAAATATTATCTCATCTCATTCTTATGACTAGCTGTAGTTACCTAAAAACATCATGTCTAAAATCTCAATGGTTCTTTATTATTTTAATGATACTATGGATACCAACTTCGGCACAATTGTCTTCCACATTTGTGTAGGACCTTATACTATTCTTGAACTCTTTTATGTTGTAGAAGGAGAGTTTTAATACATTATTTTACTCAGATGCCCTTGGATTCATGCCATGAGTTGTGTCCCTTCTACCCCACATTGATGTGTCAAGTTTGAATATGAAGGGTAAGTTGTGACTATCCAAGCTGACCCTAGTCCTTTTACATCTTAAAATATGACATATCAACCCAATGATATCCTTCTTCCTCCCTTATCCACTACATAAGCATCTACTAGCAACACAACCTCACCAACCAAAACCCATAGCATTTCCACACCTACTATTGATGAAGCTTCCACTA
Organism: Torreya grandis; assembly: GCA_037957365.1. Classification (NCBI taxonomy): domain Eukaryota; kingdom Viridiplantae; phylum Streptophyta; class Pinopsida; order Cupressales; family Taxaceae; genus Torreya; species Torreya grandis. Next base: position 238,545 of record JARHVA010008137.1, on the reverse strand, counting down.
GCTCATCTATCCCCTCTTCCTAGACTTTGATAAATGACCCTATGTTGACCACATTATAATGTCTTTATTTTGAGGAATATAAACTCTTAGATTTAGATGCCTTCCTTACCCCCTAGGAATATGAGAATCTCAAACATGACCATTAGTACAACCCTAACATTAGAACCATCATCCCCATTGGTCTCCCTAACCATCAAACAAATTTCATTTATGGGGGACTTGATCAGCCACTTCTAGCCCCTACCACTACATCATCCATCCAATTGTTCACCTTTAACTTTTTGTATCTTAGCAAACTAGAGTTCTCTAACTTTTATCTTCATAGATGTGCTTGGAAATGATTTGGCCTCAGTCACTATGAACAAAGGCCTCATGAGTTTCTCCATTTCAAAACTTTGTAATCTCATGAGTCATTTGGCCTTGGGTATGAACCACCTCAAGAATCCAGCAATTCAGCCAAACCCATTGCCACCATAGATGAAGATATCCCATCCTTGCCAACCCAATCACTTTCTCCATTTGAAGACCTTGATATCATCCCTCCTAACATTTTTTTATCGATACTAATATTTGTGGGCCCTCTCATCTACCAAAAGAGTGGCCAAACCAAGGTCCTTCCACTCATACATCTTGAAATGGTAGAGAATGATTTTCCCACTATCAACACCATCCAACATCAAAATGATAATTCCATTCTTACCCACCTAGATGTGAGGAATTATTTTATCCATAAATCCCTTCTACCTAATGCCCTGACTATGTTGAGTGAATCTACCATCGATATCAACTTGGGTACTTTGGATGACCCCTATATTGTCAAATTGGGCCAATCATTGAATACTAGAGAACTTCAAGATTTATCCTCTTTCCTTTAAGATCATAGCATGGCCTTCACTTGGTCTTATAATGATATGCCTAGGATTAAGCCCACCATTGGTACCCATAACATAGTCACTCACCATGATGCTAAGCCTGTTAAATAGAAACTGTGATGCATGCATATTTTTATATCCCTTCTCATCAAAGAAGAGATTCAACATCTCCTATGTGTAAAATTCATTCAACCCATTAACTACCCCCAAGGGGTCTCAAACATCGTACCTATCACCAAAGTCAATGGGGTTTTATGCATTTGGGTAGACTTTCATGACCTTAACCTCACCTACCCCAAAGATGACTTCCCTCTCCCTAGCATTGACCAACTTATTGATCTTATGGTTGACCATGAGATGTTATCTCTCATGGATGGGTTTTCAAGCTATAATCAGATCTTGATTGCTCTTGAAGATCAACTTAAAACTACCTTTATGACCCCTTGGGGAACTTTTTGCTATAAATTCATGTCTTTCAAGTTAAAGAATGCTAGTATGACCTACCAATGTGTCATGACTTATATTTTCCATGATATCATCCATATGATCATAGAATACTATGTGGATTACCTTCTTAGGAAATCCAAACTCTAAAAAGACCACTTGGATATTCTTACGATCATATTTCAACACCTCATCCATTATAATGTTTGCCTAAATCCCAAGAAATACATTTTTGGGCTCCTTTCAGGAAAGTTTCTTGGCTTCATCATCTCTCCTCATGGAATTGAAGTAGACCCTACTAAAGTCAGATCAATTTTGGACATGCCTCCTCCAACCAACCTTAAACAACTCTGTAGCCTTCAGGGAAGACTTCAATCAATTTATCATCTCATTTCCCAACTTTCAAATCAGTGTCAACCCTTTCATCACCTTTTGAAGAATGATGTCTCTTTCAAATGGAGTAGTGATTGTTAAAAGTCCTTTGATTCAATCAAATAACACCTTTTATCACCACCTTTCCTCACCACTCCAAATGATGACCACTCCTTTTACCTATATATTTTTGCCACCAACCATTCCCTAGGGGCAATGTTGGCTCATAGAGATGAACAACACAAAGAGTAGGTCATATACTAAAATATCCATACACGTGTAGAATAAAAATCTTAGTATACACACATTGAGAAACTCTACTTAGCATTGACCTTTGTGGCCACCAAACTCTACCACTACCTTCTAAACCATAGAACCTATGTCATCACTAATATTGAACTACTCAAATACATGAACTCTACACCATACCAAAATTAGCATATGGCTAAGTGGATCATGATCCTATCTAAATTTGACCTTAAAATCCTCTAATAGAACTTAATTAAAGGTCAGGTCATTACTGATCAATTAGTTAAAGCTCCTCTAGAAAATAACCAACCACCCCCTCTTGCCTTTCTAGACGAGTCTCTCACAAATCTTTTTCAAGAACATGACCTAGCCTACTAAATTACCATGTTATTCGATGGATCTAAATGCCAAAAAGAAGGTGGTGCTAGAGGTATTCTCATTCCTCTCGATGGTGAACCCCTTCCTCTCTCCTTCAAACTTGACTTTGAATGCACCAATAATAGGTCTCTGAACTGCTCAAAGCTTTTGAATTAAGACATTCCTAGATTATGGTCAACCAGGTCAATGGGTCCTATCAATTTAAGAATGATGTATTGATAAAATATAATATTTTAGTTGAAAAAATCTTAAAATCATTTGAGTATTACATAGTCCAATCTGTTCCCCAATCTACCAATAATTTTATGAATATAATGGCCTACCTTACTTCTCAAATCCCTTCTCATCCTTCCAATTTCAAAATATTTATCACCATTCATTGTTTTACCACACCCTGTTATGGCCATTTTGACCTCCCTACCATTTGTAATGTAGAGGATCCCGTATCTAACAATTGGTATGACCAAACATTTAACTACCTCAACATAGGCATTGTTCCTCCCAACCTTTCTAAGAATGCCCAAAGAGATTTTATTTAGAGTACCTCTCATTACACCTTACTATGGGTAATCCTTTTAAAATGTGGTGTTGACGGTCTCCTTTGTTTCCTATGTAGCCATGAACCTTCCCATGCCATCAAAGAAACACATTATCGGATCTATGGGGGACACTTTAGTGGCCTAGTAGTCACTAGATGTATCCTTCACCTTGGTTGCTATTGGCCCACCCTCAACAAAGACTATTGTGATTATGTAAAAATGTATTTTAAATGTCAACAACATGTTAATTTACATCATGTGCTAGTTAATAGCCTCCAACTATCTAATGAATTTTGGCCTTTCTTCAATGGAAGCTCAATCTCATTAGGGAAATTAACCCCCATTTTTTGTAGTGGCATAGCGCCATCATCACAACCACCAAATAATTCACCAAATAGGTAGAATCTATTCCTCTAATCTCTACCAAAGCACAAAATATTTTCAACTTTATCAACCATTATATTATCTACCACTTTTGTGTTCTTCATAAGATCATCATCGATAATGGCAAATCCTTCAAGGATAAACAAGTCCAAGTTATATGTGATGCATTTGACATTGATTTAATATTTTCCTTACCTTATCAACCACAAGTAAATGGATAAGTAGAAGCCTCTAATAAAACCCTCACCAAAATATTAACCAAAGTTGTTAGTGCTTTGGGTCAAAATTAGCACTTGTACATCCCATTTGCCTTATGGGCCTATCGCACTAGCATTTGAACCTCCATTAGTGCTACCCCTTTCTCTATACTCTTTATAATAAAAATATTCTTACCTATTAAAGTTCAAATCCCCTCTCTTTACATATCTTTGAAAAAGCTCATTCCTAAAGAATATTTTCATTAGCATCATTTAGCTCAACTTGATCTACTTGACGAACGTCATTTAGAAACTTTCACTAACCTCCATATATATCAAGATTGTATCACACGTGCTTATAACGAGCACCTCAAACAATGATAATTTGATATCAAAGATCTCACCATAAACAAAAAACCAACATGTGACCAAAATGGAGAAGAGTAAGTGAGGCAAGTTTTCATTCAATTATCTTGGAACCTACATCATCACCCATAATTATAGATAAAGAGCTCATCATTTGTCCTCTCTCAAAGGCAAACCAAAACTTGAGCCTCTCAATGCTCACATCTATGTCTATTTTTCTATTTTAGAAGGATCAAGCTCACTTGTTTGTCTAACTTAAGCTCATCCCTTGATTATGTGATTTTCACCTTCATCTCCCTTCTTCCTCCCCTTTTGAGGACAATTTATTACAACATAGAACCATGTGATGAACCATGATGGTCATGGCCTAATCCTAAATATGGGTACCATGACTCTACCCATATCATGGTCCTCATGGATACATTTTATCTCTAACAATATGGAACCCCATGGTCATTGTCAATTTAACCACAACCTTTCACATATCATGAATCTTCTTGTGTAATTTTTTTCCCTCATAAAGGTAAACCTCTGAACCTAATTAGATTGGTTCATGTCTGAACACATTTCATCTTGTAAAAATTAATTAAGTTCATATCTTAAGCATTGCAAACTGCTCCCTTGAAGGACAACTACCCAAAAACAAAAATAAAAATTTCCACATGTAAGGTAGATTACTCCCTTGAATGAAAACTATCAAGAACATTAAAACAAAGCCAATAAGCTTAGACCAATCCCTTGAAGGATGCTTGAGTTAATTTTTTCAATTATAGATCATTTTCATGAAAGATTCTCACATCGATCAGCTTCTCATATACAATAATAAAGTAAAATACCCACTAGCAAAACCAATTCTAAATCCACAATCGGTTCTCAACCAACATAATAAGTTAGAAACTGCAATCAACTTTCCTATGTAGACTTCTTACATTGATCAGTCTACATCTAGCATATGACATGGACTTGTTTAATACCTCTCTTAGTTCACCCATAGAAGGGGAAAACTAATTCACATGAGGTTATCATACATATCACCCATTACCCTTCACACAACGTATCACCCATCTTCCCTTTTGACTATCTATAAATCAAGAGATTTAGAGCTTACTTGACACCCTATGATCATAAAACCTTTTTTATCAACTAACAACCACTCATGCACAAAATTTGAAGGGATTATATTCATTAAGCTGGTCTCACTTTAGGCCTATTTTTAGTCATTGTCAAAAGCAAAGCATTAGGCCCTATTCTTATCTTAGTGTGCATGGTCGATGTTTTCACCATGACTTGTACCATCTAGCATTACAACAATAATGGTCATTTATTTTACATTAAGTGGGATTACAAAAAACATAACCATACCAATCATAACCATAAACATAACATTCATAAGTATCCACACAACCTCACGCATAATAACATTCAACCAACAATATCCAACATGTTACCATCCTATTCTTACCAACCCATTACCACAAGATCTAAACATCAAACCCTAACCATTGGTAGTGTATATTCAAACATGGTAATACTTTCTTTTATACCAATTGAGAGTCCACCCATATCAAAGGAATGACTATATGATCTAATTATATCACCAATATCCTAGACCACATAACTCCCTGATACCAGGACCTCTTCTAAATGGGACCCCATGTGTATGGTTCTAAATAATGGGGCATAAGATATAGATATGGTCACAATTTTTATAGCCTACCCATATAGATCTTGGGTCAGGCAAGGTCCATCCTCTATCACTCACCACACTTATAACTTCTTTACTTTTAAAATCTACTTAATTTTCAAAGAAATTCTTTATAGGTCATCACTTCACTTCTGCCCTTAAAACTCAGCTCACAGCGGTGATGAACCTTGGCCACAACAACTCTACAAATACAAATAGACCCCCACCTCCTAAAAATCAGCTCATAGTGGTATACACTATATCTAAACTTGTACCCTCACATAATTTTAACAGGTGCAACCTCCTCACAAAAAAAACCTCTTCTTTGGATTATCTCCATTGAAGATTATTTGTGGTACTTTGCATTTTTTTCCCTTCTAATTTATCCTACCTTGCCCATCTATATCTCTTATCCTAATAAATGTGGGATTATTATGGTAACTATTTACCAACCTACACCATTCACTTTCACTGACACCTTCGCCAAAACCCAAAACTATTGTTTCACCAAACCTTCTCCCTCAGTCCAAACCAGCCCATGTGATCCATCAAATTGGGGCAGCCAACTTAAACACCACTCATCCAAACCTTGTTGAACTACATTGGTCTGATGTCCACAAACTATGTAAACACTGCTCTAGGGGTAGCTTGGCCACTAATAACTAATTCCCATCCCATTTTTTTCTTCTCACTCATTTTTTCCGCTAATAGTGCCATCTTACTTAGGGCATCCTACATCAAAGAAGCTTTGAATTATTTCTTAAACATATTTATGTTTTAATACCATCTAATACTTCCTCTTAAGTTTTTCTCCCATTACTGGGAGAACTACATTATCTTGAGGTCTTTTTAGACTATATAGGTAGTGCTCACTTACTGAGGCTAGCTCAACCATTTCCTTTACTTTATCACTACCTATATCTTGTCAATATCTTTTAATCACTTTTCTAGCTTATCAATATTTTTTAACACAAGGGTTGATAACATTCCCCATTGGTCCCCCTTACCTCCCATAAAGTTGCCTCCTAATCTACTTCATTGGCCTCCCCATCATCTTTCTTTGTGCATGCTTCACAACCCACTTCCCCATCCACCTTTTACATTTTCCCCTCTCTTTCACCTTATTACTAACCTTTCCCTTTATCTCCTTCAACTTATTTCTCCATCCTCATATATATTCCTCCACTTCTCTATCTATCTACTAACCATATCACTACCTCCATCTTGTCAATATCTTTTAATCACTTTTCCAGCTTATCAATATTTTTTAACACAAGGGTTGATAACATTCCCCATTGGTCCCCCTTACCTCCCATACAGTTGCCTCCTACTCTACTTCATTGGCCTCCCCATCATCTTTCTTTGTGCATGCTTCACAAACCACTTCCCCATCCACCTTTTGCATTTTTTCCCTCTCTTTCACCTTATTACTAACCTTTCCCTTTATCTCCTTCAACTTATTTCTCCATCCTCATCATCTCCCCTCCCCCTTGGCTATTTTTCATACCCCCTTTATCACTCTCTTTTCCTCACCCATTTCACTTTTTACAATGTATCTTACAAATCTTTCTGTTTCTTCTATTCTTTCATTTTTTATTTACATGTACGACCACTCTCTTCCATTCTACCACTCTTCCCACCATACTCATTTTCCATTCTTCATGTTTGTTTTTTTTCCATCCTTTCATTATTTGTATCTTATTTTTTCTCCTCAACAACTAGTTTCTCCCTAGGTATTTATCCTTTGATAAGCCTTCCATAATTACCCTTTTCTTTTTATCTCTTGTTGAATATGGCCCTTTTTACATTCCCCTTTTCCTCTTTACATCTCTATACTCACTTATCTTTTACATTTGTATGAGTATCCATGCTTTGTATCCCTGCATCAACTATTACCTTTTGTTCTTATCATCTTTGATCTTCATCCCTTGGTTTCATCTCACTCCCTTTCATTGTGTCCTACTATTTCTTCACCACCTCACCATTTTTTTATCTTGTCAATCTATTTTAATCAGCCCTTCAGCTTGTCAATCTCTTCTAAAATGATGATTGACACCTACGTTCTCTTTTCACATTCTTATCCACCCATCATTTTATTCCCCTCATTCTTCACCCCTTTCCCATTCTCATCTCTTAAACCACCATCTACTTTGCTTAATTATTCCTCTCCTTACATATCATTACCCATGATTACTTGGTCAAGATACCACCTACTTCTTCCATCTTCCCTCATCCTCTTCGTGTCCTCATTTCACTCCTTCTTCCTCGTGTTTCCTTTTCTTCCATTTATTTCCTTATTTTTCATTTTTATCACCGAACTATTTTCTCTTTTATCTTTTTTAGACTTGTTTTCAAACCTTTCATGGCTACCCATATCCCTCATTCTCCCCTTATCCTTCATGATTCTTACACTTCTCTCCCCATCCTTTTCAATTCTCCAATCTATCATTCTTTAGTGCATCTCTCACCCTTAATTTTTTACCTTTTATTTTCTTCTGTTTTCTATATTTCATTTAATTTTTTTGATCTCCCTTAATGCCCATCCTTGCTCTTCTCAACCTATATCACCATGCCTAGCTTCTTTCATCCTTCTCCACCTTTATCTTTATTTGTGACCTCATTATTTTATCTTCATCTATCTCTTGGTCCACCTTTACCTCATCCCTTGTTGGATCTCCCTTATGTTCTCCAATTTCACCTCTACCTCTTTAGAGTGTGATCACTAGTTGTACTAATTTTGCATACATCTCCTTGTCTACTTCCTTGTAACCTCCATGACCTTACCTTAATACATGAATCTAGTCAAGTTCCTTACTTTAGGATCATCCCTCTCTTCCTTTAATGGATTTGTATGTTGTGATTAGACTCTCTTTTTTTTCCCTCTCCAACCACTCCCTTCACCCTCCCTATCACCTTTTTCTGTTTCAGCCCTCTTCCCATTTTGAGAATGCTATTGCCTCTAATGTCTTCCACTCAATTTTGTTTTATTGTGAGATATATACCAATATTATAGCTCTATAACACAATTAGCTAGGACTGTGGGCTCATATGACCAACTAGAAAACTTGAGCATCATTTAGCCATCAGGATGAAAATCCCCACCTCTTCTCATATTTCCTATTTTAAACCCCTTTTACTTTAACCTTTGAATATGTTAAAATCAAAACTAGAACCACCTTCAAATGGAAGATTTGGAATACCAACATTGGGATGATAGATACACCCTCTCACATGCCTTCTAACCAATAATTTCCCTTGATTCTCTGTTTCAAACTATGTATTCTTATGCCTTGAAATAGCCCTTGCTTTAATGCATGAAATCCATAACCTGATCCCTCATTTAATTAATATTATTATTATTTACCTCACTCCATATTCTAATGCCCCTTATCATCTTTCTCTGAATTTCCTCAAAACTTAATGCTTACTTATTTTGGGGCCCTACTGACTCAAGGGTCAAGGGTTTGAATCTTCACCACTTTTCTTTTACCCACTCTACTACTTTACTTGCTCAAACCATTGCATAATAACATTTTGTATCCTATTAATGACATTGTTTTGGAATGGGCATAATGTTAACTTATTTGGATGGTGATGAAAGAACCTATTAGATCACCATGGTAATTCTATTAATTTTAGATTTTCCAAAGCCTAGTAAATCATATTTCTCCCTTTTCTTTTCTTTTAAAAGGTGGCAATAATTTCATACTTCAACCTACTTATCCATGGCTACAAATTCCTTTTGCATAGTGCATGTAATCATCTAATTACATCCTAGGTAATATCATCCACCATTTATACCACACCCATCAAAAACTATTTGATATCCATTTTTTCCACCCTTTAACACTTCCTTTTTTCCAGCATGCTTCACCTAGACCTACCTATATGATATCCAATTGGGACAACTAGGTTAACTAACACCCTTTACGTCAAAAGAACTACATTTGGCCTAACATTATTTTTGGATCCATATCCATGGATATATTTAGGTAGCATCCACTTGCTATGTGTATCTAGAGTCAGCTCAGCCATCCCCTTCCAACCCATACTGAATCCACCTATGCTTTCACCATGTCCACCTTGATGTTGATTATTTTTGAACCAAAACATTGGCACTTTTTGCAATAACTTTTGCCTGTAATGACCAACCTTACCATGTTGAACTTTTAAATTTTTACACCATCTTATGAAAAACTAGACCATTTTTATTCTTCTTATAAGCACTTCCTACCCTGGATACCTGAGTCAACACTCACCCTGTCTAATAACCTTGATAAGACTAACCTGATCAGATATGACAAATGTTAGGGACCAGTTACCTTGTCTTTATCTTAAAACTCAACCTTTATTATCAACATCGGAACCTTTAGTCTCTGCATGATCTTAACTATTATGCTTAGTCATATATTTTGAATCCATTGGCATTTCACATACCTAGCTACCATTTAGCACCACCTAGTGCCTCCCCATCAACTACTTATCAAAACTACACTTGATTCAACCTTTCCTCATTAACTCTTGATTTGAGGGGGAACACCTCTTCCCATACTCAGGGTACCCTAACCTTTGACCAAGTGATTAGTTTTAATTTTGAAGCTTGCCAATTCAAGGCTCCATAACAAAAAGGGGCAAAATGTAGACACTAGAAAACTACACACTTAACAATTTTTTATGCCTAAATGCCTCAATATCCCCTAAAAATTCATAAACCTTCCCAAAACCATTCTTAACCAAACAAATCACTATTTTCCTAGTCACAAATATTATTTAAAATCATTATTTGAAAGTACAATTCACCATCACTATTAACTATGGGACCCACTATCACTATTCATGATGATATGACAAGTGGCATGTCATGTGACATGTCAAGTGACATGTGAGGTGATTTGGGAGGTGATATGGTAAGTGAAATGGCTTAGAAGTGATGTGTCTTCATGTGGGACATCATTACCCACTTGGTAGCCTTCCTAAAGTGCTTGATGACCTCATTCAAGCATCATAAGCCCCGCCTCCCATGAAATGTGGTAAATTTCCCCCTAAGGGATCATTATTCAACCTGTATTTTTGTCTTCCCACAAGAAACTATAATTTAAAATAGATACATGCCTCTTTAAGGCTTTGGAAAACATAAAGCACATCCATTTTTGACTTTTTAGCTGAAATGGAGGCTCACTAACCCAAATGGGAATCCCCACCAACCTCACTTTAGACTTTTCATCCCTCACATGGAAAATGGTGCCACATTTGGTGTTCCACCCCTTTAAGTGCTTGTGTGAAAGCAAGAAAGGATGGTAAAAAGTCTTTAAGTCTCATTCAAACCCATGTGCATGATTTCCATTCAAACTTGGAGACTCACCAACCCACATGGGAATATTCACTGCCCACTTGAATAAATTTGAATTTCTTGAATATTCCTCTATTTTGGCTTGTTTCTTCACACAAAAATGCTATAATTACTCCTCTCTCCTTCACCCAAGGTTAAGTGGAAAGTTAGTCTTTTGTTCTTAACATATCACTGCAAGTTTTTGGAGAAGGTAATCATCTTAGAGGTCATCATCATCTTGGAGAGAATATCTCAAGAAATGAAACCTTGACAAAATCTTCAATAACCATCCTCAAGAAGCCATTCTCAATTCATCTTCAACAAACATCAAGGTAATTTTTATTGTTTTATAAATTCAATATCCTCTTTCTTATGACCTCAAAACCATAACCCATTTGGCCTTATTCTTCTCCTTTCACCCCTTTTCCTATTTACCCTTAACCTCTTCTTTCTCTTTATTCTATTTACCTATTAGCCTCCTCATCATTTATCCCTTTATCCCCTTTTACCTCCTTCCCTTCTCATCCATTTCATTCATTAACCTCTTCATAATTTATCCCTTTTACCTTCTTTATTTCTTACCCTTTTTACTAATTTGACCATTTACCAACCTTAACCAAAAATTTAACGCTTTTCAAAAGACAAACCAAACCATTTCCAAACCGAAAACCATAACCTTGCCTTCACCAATTTTTAACATTAGTATAATGAAACTAGTTGCTTCATTTTGATTAATTTAGCAAAGCATTTAACTTCATTGTATCAAATTTAGTTACTTGATATTTTTAATATCATTAATTTTCTAATTTTTATGTGAAATACTTTTATTTCATCATTTCAAACTAATTGTTTAGAGTTGGTGTATTGACAACCTCCTAGAAAGCTATTGCTTCTAAGATCTAGCTCATGCTAGGCAATCCACCCAATTACTTGTCTAACAAATAAGTTTATTTTAGTGTTTTATTATTTATAGATCATCCTCCCAAGTGAAAGAAGAGCTCTCTAGAATCACTTGGATTCAATGTGTGCATTTCAATAGGTTTTTTACACACCCCTTATCATTAGTTTCTTTCTTTTCAAAGAATTAAGAAAATCAAAAAAAACTGAGAGAAACACTATTATATCAACAAAAATATGGCATCTATTGAGAAAAACTACACTGAAACTAAAAAAGAGGTCCTTGCTATAGTCTATGTAATAAATAAATTCTGACACTATATAATAGGCTACAAGGTGTTTATCTATACAAACCATTCAACTAGTAGATACCTTACAATCAAACCAATAGTGAGAGGAATGATTATCAGATGGTTGTTGTTTTTATAAGAATTTGATATAACTATTATAGATAAACTAAGAAAATGTAACGTGGTTATTAATTTCTTGTCTAGACTTGACACTTCAAGTGAATAAGAACTAGTGGAGGATGGTTTTCTAGATGAAAAACTATTTGCTATTTCAATAGAATCTCTATGGTTTGTTAATATACATAATTAACTTACTATAAGGAAGTTTCCTCAATATTTTTCAAGAAAGCAAAGAAAATTTTTAATCAAAGAAAGTTAATTTAAATAGATTAATATAATGTTATTTAAATTCAAACTTGATCATGTGTTTTATAGGTGTGTAACCAATAATGAAGCTTATTATATCATCAGAGCTTATCATGATGAACCAAGAGGAGGACTATACACAAAATGCTAAGAGTAGGCTACTACTAGCCTTCCCTTCATAGATAAGTAAATAGATATATCAGACAATGTGATGCATGTTAATGAATAGGATAACCAACTCTTTTAGTTGAGATGCCTCTCCATCCTCATCTAGTTTTAGAACCATTTGAGAAATGGGGAATTGACTTTGTAAGACCTGAAGATTCCTCATATAGAGGAAAGGAACATCTATTAGTCTAAATAGACTATGTTACCAAATGGGTAGAAGTTAAAGTTTTAACACATGCTCAAAATGTTATAACATATTTCTTATATTTTAAAATTATGTAGAGATTTGGTGCTCTAAATGAGATAGTCTCAGATTAAGGACCCCAGTTCATGTCAAACATGATAAAGTACTTCATGAAAGTATATCAAGTGCATCATAATAAGTCTTGTCCATATCACTCACAAGATAATGGACAAGTTGAAGTCACCTACAGAGAATTAGAAAGCATTATGACCAAAATTATTAGTACCAATAGAAAATATTGGGTAGATAAAATACAAAAATTAATTTAGGCCTATAATACCACCAAGAAAACAACTACTAGTTTCTTTCCTTACAAGCTAGTTTATGGTAATAAACCTTTATTCTCTATTGAATTTGAATTACAAACACTGAAAACAACATTAGAAGTAGGAATTGAATTGGAAAATGTATAGAAGGGAAGACTCATCCAAGTCAATAAAATTGATAAAAATGAGAATTGAATTAGTACAAAGCATTGAATTAGTGAAAAATTAGAGGAAAATTTGGCATGACTTATACATCAAACAATGAATGTTTTACAAAGGAGATTGGGCATTATTGTTTGACTCAAAATTTCAACAATTCAAAGGTAAACTATGAACAAGGTGGTTAGGACTATATAAAATAGAGGAAGTCTTTGAAAATGGTTATGTCAAGTTGATGCCCATTGATGACAATAGAAGGACTCTTCTGGTCAATGGACATAGAATGAAACTTTATCAAAAACCTCTCAATAAAGATGAATTTGTATAGAAAATGAAAAGTGAATTAGCTTTCTTGGAGGAATCAATTTCCTCTAGGGAACTTGTTCTTTAATGATTGTTCTCTATTTAGATTTAAAAATAAATAAAAATAAAGTAAATTCAATAGTGAAAATCCTTTCAAGGATGCTATTGAGAATGTATAACTGGAAAACTAGCTTGTTGGCTAGTTATGCATTGCTAAAAAGGGCCTTGACTAGAAAACTAGTAATGGCTGGTAAAGGGGAAAAAACTTAAAAAAAATGTTTGATCATGAAATCTTGATTGATCCTCATGCATTGAAACTTTAAATTGTTCTTTTGTAATATGCTAACTAATTAATGTAAACTTACTTGTATATAAAAAATGAAAAGAGAAGAACAAGATATGAGGTAAGAATAAATGAGTTATAAGTTTAATTTATTTATGTTTTAGTGAACTACAAGATTTTTGATTTAAATAAGAAAATCTTACAAAGATGAAAACCCATAATTAGATAATCATCTATCCCTTAAAATATAGGAATAATCATAGCATGCAAAAGAAAGGGATAAGAAAACACATGTCATAATGGATACATGTATCCAATGTAATTAATTAAATCATAATCATTATGATGTGAAATTATGACATAATTTCATAAAAATCTTGAAATAAAAGGGATTATAATCATTATTTATTAGACATAACAAATACCTATGATGTTGGAATCAGTAACTATTCCATCCACATGATCAATAAAACTACCACTATGCCATGCCATCATTCAAATAGGCATAATAGTGTTCATTCCACCTTAATAGGTGATAGTATCACTCTATAGATATCAATTGAAGCTCAATATCATGAAAAATAATGATTATACTCTCACCAACACATAGTGAGTTAACTTTATACACATAACATACTCATAAAAGTTACCCATCTCTATGAAGTGCATCAAAAAACTTTCTCTGTGAATCCCAAAGGAAAATACTATAATACCTAATTCCATTTGGTAAATTTATCCATAATTAGTGACAATTTAGAAGTAATTGGGAAAAAGATAAGGTCATAACTTAAAAAGGCAATGAAATTCCTTAATGATAAGGCTTCTATTACAATGTTTAAGGTGAATGGTTGGTTATCATTCATTCAAAAAATCTAGGGCTTCGATGATACACTGGTAAGAGAATTCATGAAAAACCTTACTCCTAACTTTTCTATTGTTGAGGGAGTAGTTATTCTCATGTATATCAGACTATTAGTGAAATCATAGAAATCCCAAATGAAAGAAAGAAAGTCATAGGAAGAATTCCATTTAATGACCTGATTGCTCAATTCAATGGCAATGAATGAACTAGAGATACATGTTTGATTAATTCGAAAGGGAAAGCTAAGGGCATCCATAGAGATCCACTTCTAAAGCTATGGCAATTTGTAGCATTATGGGTGATTAAATATATCACATCTGAGGGGAAATGTAGGCTTTTTGGAGGAGAAGCTATGAAAATTTTAATACATCTTAAGCATGAAAGGGAAAATCCCTAGTGTAAAATTAATCTTCTATATTTATTGTATGGTCACCTCCAAGTGATAACCATAACCACTAATGATTCCTCTAGGCATCATGGCCTCACTCACCTTATTATTCAACACCATTTTTCACAACAAGGGAAAAAGGTTTAGGAAACCTTTGAAAATAGGATCATTAGATAAATTCTAGCCATACATATTTAGGAAGAAGTTAGAACATTAGGTTCAATCTAGTCACAAAAGCAATATCTTACAACTATTATAGATACTAAGAAAATGAGCTCAAAGAAAAAACCAAAACAACTTGTAGTTGTACAAAAAATCCTCCCTTTTTACGAAGGGCTACCAGATCTCAAGCTACTCAAACCCTCACTATTTTATAGCCTCCACAAGAACCTTGAGAACTAGTTGAGCAACCAGTCCTCTACCCAAGAAGAAAGAAACTAAAAAGAAACATTGTTGTATCAATAGGACCTGAGAGGGGATTGACTCCTATATCATAAGAAGGATCAAGTGTGGCCCTTAGGAATAAAAGAAGAAGAAGATTGATTCTTTTGGATGAAGATGAACAAGAAGTCATCCATACTTTGGATAGCCTTGAACAACTATCCCAACCTTTAGAACAACATAATAATAAATAAAAAGAAACTCTTGCAAAATTTATTATAGAGGAGCCTACTAAGATCTCTACCATGTAACCATTGGAGTAATTAGAAAGATCTCCAATAAGGGAACCATAATTTAAATAAGGTAATTCAATAAGAGAACAAAATGATCAACTTGAATTTCCATTAGATAAAGTTAAAGCTCCATATACATTTGAAGAAGGAGAAACATCTAGTCCTAAGGATCCTATCATGCATCTAATTATGGAAATTTTTAAAGCCCAAAAGTTTATTCAACAATGAGTAGTAGATATTGCAAATCTACTTAGCCAACTATAGAGTAAGGATCAGCTCAACTCTATGTTAGTACAAAAATTAGAAACATCTTTTAATTTCTTTTTTGAAAGTTAATAGATTAGAAGAAGTAATATAATATAAATAGGAGGAATAATTCAATTCATGGACATATATAAATATTCTTGAGAAAGAAAATATAAAGTTAAAATAGAAACTATTGAATTCTTCTCAGACATTTTCTATTAAGAATAGCCAGCCTTCCTCTTCTCTAAAAACATTTGATGATCAAGGATGTCAGACCTCTTATCTATATATTCCTCCAATATAAATGTTACATCAAACTCAAGAGTAATATCAATCATTCAAATATAATAATGAAGTTTTAGTCATTACCAATAAGAAATTGGAAAATTAAAAATAAATATTAGAAACTAAAAATCAGACTTTGGAGGAAGACTTGTAGAATGCTTGTAATTTAAGAGAGATTCTTTTGGCTTGTAGACATCTAGTTCCTACATATATTCTGATCCTATTTGAAAAATTATATAGATGGAAAATTCTTAGGATATCCTACCATCTTCCTTATAAGATTCTAGATCCATCTACATTTTTGGAAATATTCTACAGTTTTTGGTCTGATACTTAGGATCTCCTTTGTGAATTTTATCTACATGATTTGATAATAAGAGATCATGAACATAATAATTTTTTGATAAATTTACATGTAGTATAATTTTAGTTGATATCACTTCATTCCACTTTCAATAATCATTTGGCATGGAAAAATAGATTTGAATAATATATAGATCATATTAAAACTATAGGGTTATGCATCAGACCAGCTTTCTCCATTCCAAGATTGATTTACCATAATGTTAAGGGAGTTTGTTAAACACTACCATCAAAAACCACTATTTGGAAGATTTGTATAATTATATTATTTTATTTTACCTATTTTCAAGACAAAACTTTGATTCATTTATTGCTGCTAGTGTGAAAAGATGGGACCAATTATCAATATCTCTCAAATGATGAGAAGTTATGTCTCCTAACAATCTAAGGTGGAGTATAAGAAGGGATAAATAAATTATTGAATAAATTATAGAAGTAATAAACTTTTTAGGAGAGCAAACATGGATTGAAATGAGGTATAAACCTCCATTGTTTATCATACAAGTTCCTGGATGGTAGAATTGGGCACCACAATCTGATGAAGAGTTTAACATATGGAAAAGAATGGTTCAAATGTATAAAGGATTTACCATCAATATAGATCAGCATATCAAATATGAATTTGATGAATATGATCTTATCAAGGGCATGTAAAATATGCCAATAACAAATGAAGTTAGCTAAACGTTTACAATGGGACTTACAAAAGGTAAAGTTTATGTCAGATGATGAGACAAAAATATGGCTCATTATTGACATGGAATTTCCTTCATTTCATCTTTGTAAGTATATAATCTTATACAAATCATAGATTTTTATCTAACTATTTTATGTAAAATAGCTACTTTATCTCATTTATGTCAAACCAAAGGTTGAGTTACCACTCTGTCATTTATACCTAAAAAGTAGCATGTTTTAGTGTTTTGGTTTTGAAAAATAAATAGGAAGGATGGCAAAAATAGAATTTTGGAGAAGTTCCAGTTTTGACCTTAGTTTCTTGAAGCTATAGACTCAACCATTCTAGGATTTATGGACTTTTCTAGTTTAGGATCTATGGACTTTGCCAGTCTACAATCTATGGACTCTATAGATCCTAAATTTGAGAAGCAAAAGAGTTTGTAGATGATTCAAAGAGGAATATTACTCCATCTAGAATCACATCAATGAAATACTTACCTCTTATTTTGACATATTCAATCTTGATATATTTTTTATATATTCAGACCATAAAAATATTATAGGAATAGTATAACTATCTTATCAAGACAAATAAACTTTTAGGATCTTGATCAATCCAAATCTTTTATTTTAAGGATGAATGGATTCACTAAGAAGTCCTATTTTCTTTCATAATATTTTTTAGTCTAATTTTATTATCATAAATGTGTAAATATTTTATCTAAAAAGGAGATGAATAACTATTACACTCATAATTTTGGATATATTGTAAATGTTCTAGCTTTCTATTAATTAATGCAATATCATTCCATCTTTCAGTACTAAGTAAATTTCATTCCTGACTCTAAGAAGAGCATAGTCCCACTTTCCTTGGAACCAAGAATTTTTATATGATATTTATATTTATGTTGAATTAATTTTACATTACTAGATAATAAAAATATCTTAAATACTTTTAAATATTAGTAATTCAATTTTAAATATTTACATTCCAATAGATATCTTCTTTCAAAACAAATGTAGCTTAGTCTTAGTGTTTCTTTTGATTTAATGCACAAGAGTTCACTTAGAATTATCTCTCTGGTTGAGTGTTTACATTTCCATTCAAGTGTGGATTAGATAGATTTACATTTCCAAGTGAGTGTGAAGTAGATTAAGGGTGATTTAATCTTAAGAAAATGATTGAATTAGTTAGTCTAATGGTTAATCTCTTCTTTTAGCTAGTGTGTGAATAAATTAGCTTATAATGATTATTTCATTGGTAAAAGTTAGATTATAATCATAAAAATCCCCCCAAGACCAACTTGTAGATCTACCACTATAAACCTTACTATAGGTAACTTTTAACACCATCCCTAGTTTGATAGACATCAATCTAAAAGATTGATTAGATGAAGGGTTAAATGCCACTAATCGTTTCCTTCTTTAAGAAGATAATTGACTAAATAGATATGGTAATCCATTTAGGGAATGAAGCATCTAATCACCCCAAGTTTATTGAGGTAAGTGAAAATGTATGAAATAGATAGAGGGAAGGACATGCTAACGATAGTGTTAGTCTTGGGAGGGTAAACATTGATGTCAGAGATAAAATAAGAATCCTAATAGTTTAGCAGATGTGATACCAGAAACACATTTATAAGGATTTAGTTTAAATTTATATTGAAGGAGGTGGTTGAAGATGATGGCAAGATCATATAAATGAGTCTCAAGATATTTGGATTTAGTAATTAGGTCATTCATATAGGTTTCTACAATACTGTGAATAAGATCATGAAGGATGTGAGTAATTTCTTATTGATAGGTGGATCCAGTAATTTTTAGGTTGAAGCAGATTTTAACATAGTAATACATACCCCATTCTATAGTGAAATTTATCTTATGTTGGTCTTTGATGACAGTGTGAATTTGGTTATAACCTAAGAAACCATCCATATGATAAAACATTTCATAACAAGTAGTGGAATCAACAATGGCATATATTGAAGGTAGAGGGAAATTATCTTTACAACAAGTAAGATTAAGATTGTGTAAATTAATGCAATTGTGAATGACCATGGTGACATTATTTAGAATAGGGACTATGTTAAAAACCCATTTAGAATATTCCACAACTTTAATAAACTTAACATCAAGAAGCTTGATAGTTTCTTTATGTCATAAAGTAGAAACTTTAGGTCAAAATTTGTGTTATTTTTATGGCACAGGTTTGGCATTGGGATCATTTATAAGATTATGTACCACAATGTTAGGGTCAATACCGGACATGTCTTCATAGGACCATATAAAGATATCATGAAAGTTATCAAATAATAATCTAAATTTATAATGTTCAGTAAGTGTAAGTTCATGAGAAACTATAATTGGTTAAGGGCATGATGGAGTAAAATATTTGGTGTGAGTTGTTTATTCTATAATCATAGTATTGCCATCTTGGAAATGATATGGTAAATTAGGTAAAGAGTAAAATAGATTTGCTTTAAGGTCGATGTTAGTGATGAAGTTATTGAAATAAGGGGATTTATTTTTCAAATTCCCTAGTTTGTGATGTTATCGAGGAAGTTGAGGTTCTCAGCCATGAAGCAATTTGAGAATGGCTTCATTATTGGGAAAAGTGGGAAGAGGTCTATAAAACTAGACATCTAATTTGATATTGAGATTTTTATTAACATGGTGATCATATTTAGAATGTATTTGATGAACATCGATGGCCTTAGTATCTAATGTAATATCAAGAGTATGAGTAGGTTGATCAGATGAGATTGGTGTATTAATAGGTTGATTTGTATATAGTAGAGAAGATGTAGAAAGTTCTAGATGCTTGAAAGGTAGGATTTGTTCTACCACCTAAGGAGTATCAAGACTTAGAGAATTAATGGGAGGTACATGACCTTTAGGAGCTATTTATAAATATATGGAAATGGTATAAACATCATAGTTGAAAGCATGTATTTAGGGTAATGTTTTTTGATAATGCTCATATTGAAGTCTTGAGACTAAGCTTGGGCCATGATGTAATTATCATCATAGGTTATAGAAATGGTACATGCTTGAGATTTAGGAGGTGTTTTAGAAGGGGAAATTTTGAGATCACTAAATTTATGTGGAGAGATGATTATAGGATTTTGGAATAATTTAGCCATTCCATAGTCATTAAATGTGAAGGTGTATTCTAGGTAAGAAATATCTTAGGAATTATATGGAGGGGTAAAATCAAAGATCTCATCAATGAAAGGAATAGTGTGATCTCAAGCTAATAAATAAGGAAGAATCCATTCCAAGATATAAATAGGTATCTTAGTAGTGTTACAAGTATGTTTAAATTCATTGGGTTCATCATCATCAAAATCAACAAGAATGACCTGTAAGTCTAGATTAATTTTAATGAATTTAGGTAAGGGAGAATTGTTGATTGTGGGAATGATAGGAATGCGATATTGAGATCTAGGATTAGGATGTTTAATACTCCAAGCGTTGGGATCAACGTCATGATTACACCATTTACCATTATGTAAGAACTTGATGCATTAGCTATTGGAAGAGGTGATGGCCTTAATTCTATGAGTCCAATGGTGGTCTAGTAGTATGTTGTAAGATAGGGGTAAATCAAGGACCATAGTTTTAGTTTGAATGGCCTTAGGTCTAATGATTAGGCGAATATAAATAAAATTGAGTGGCTTTTGACTATTTTTATCAAATCCATGATAAGTTAGGTGGGTTTTCTTGAGATGATCCTTATTATATCCAAGTTTTTATATGAGACAAAAATATTTCACATTAATATTAAACCCTTTATCAACTAACACTTTACGAATAAAGAGAGTACTAATGGATATTTTAAACAATATATGTAGATCATCAGCCTAAATAAAGACCTTATCATTAATCACGTATTCTTTGAGATATTCAATAGAGGGATTGGAAGAAGGACAAATGGATTTAATGGTATGCACATTGGTAGGTTAAGGCTCAATAGAGGGTGGTTCCTCATCTATAAAAGATAGATCTTTAATTTGCCATAATTGTTACATGAGGAACTTACAATGATAAGGGGAGGTAAAAAATAACTCCATAAGGGGAATGTTGTAAGGTATGGATTTAAGTTATTTAAGAAAGTTCCAATGAGATTTAGAAGAAGAACCCGTGTAAGGTTTAGAAGGTAAGGTAGATTTTAAAGGAATTGAAGTGGTTCAGGGTTTGGAAGAAGGAGAGGGTTCTTCCTTAACTTCCAAATCTAAATGAGTGGTTGGAGTATCTTTTAAAGTTGATATTCCAAGGATGGTTTCCTAGGTTTAGTGGTAGGATATTTGTGAGTTGGTTTATGATGATAGTTAACCTTTGATATGTTAACATATTAAGAATTATTGTAATATTGGTCATAGTAAGCATCAATATCACAAACATCCTTGGTATTTTTTTTATTATTAGATGTGGGAAAAGAGTTTTGGTGATTATAATAAAAATCTTTAGGAGTTTGTTAGTTTTGAGAAACATTATTGTATTCTTGATAATGGAGTTGGTTCACAACCTCGTGATTGAAGAAATCACCAAAAATATAGGAGAAAATAAATTTAGTAATCCCTCTACAAGTTTAATGGGAATGACCAATGTCAAAATGGAACCAAAAAAATTGAATAGGGTCATATCATTTAGGATAAGTAAAAGGTTTAGAGGGTAGTAACAATTGTTTAATTTACTACACAGTTAGAGGTATGTGAGAAGATGGGGGAGTTTTAGCTTTGGAAATTCCTAGTTTGGTTTGAGGAGTATTTATAGTGATGGTATTTGTAAAAATTTTAAATGATCCTTTAAGAAATTTGGTATTATGTTGAAATTGCTTTATTAGGAAGTCTTGAAGTTTGGGATGGTCAAGAAATTTGTTAAGCATTTAAGGGGAAAAAGTTCAAACATTATATTAAAGAGAATGAGCTAAAGTAATTATGAAGAGTTTGAATAGATCATCATCAATCATGTTATAGTCAACCTTATGGGCCAAAGATTTATATCGTTTGATAAAACCATGAGCTCATTCAGTGGGAGATTATTTAGCATTGATTAAATGGCTAAGGTAATTTTATTGAAGGTCATTTGTGTTGAAATTCTTTAACTAAATTATTAAATAAATCCTTAAGTTGTGAAATAGAATGTTGGGGAAGTTTGTTGTACCATTCCAATAGATTGCTAGTGAAGGTTTTAACTAGAAGTTTAGTTGAGGAAAAAGTATTACTTTATATCCACTCTTTATAAGTATTTCCAAATTATTTAAGAATAGATGCAGATTCTTTAGTCCCACCATACTTGATAATTGGAGAGATATTAACAATATCAATGGAAATTATTAAAGGATCTAAAGGCTTATTTTGGATGTCTTGAAGCATTTTGTTATTCATGATAGGTTGAGGAATAAAATTTGCTAAGGCATCCTTAAGAGGTGGATGAATAAAAATTGGATTAGTTTGAGAATTTAGAATTGGAGGTTGATTAGCCATATTGATAAAATGACATTGTAATTGCATCACTTGAGAGGTTTTAGAAGTTTGAATTATGTTAATTTATTGTAAGACTTGTGAAAAATATGAATCATATCAACTAGTGGGTTGGTGTTTTTATTAGGACTCTCCAAATTGGTATTAGGAGGAGGGTTATTGGGAGATGTATTACTAGTGGGATTATTAGATAGACTTGTGTCAATTACTCCAACTTGAAGTTGAAAAGCTTGAGGATGAGAATTGTCTTTATAGGTACAAAAAGGATCAGATCCACCTAATTCATCTTAAGCTATAATTTGAACCATGTTACAATCCATAAATGAATGAGGAGAAGAAGTAATCCAAGAGTGAGGGTTCTCTTAGTCAATAAAGAAAGGGAGAAAATAATACCCCATATAGTGTCTAAATAGATTTAAGTTGTCCAAGAAGATTCTAATAAGGTATTTCATGATGATTTAAGGAAATTGATATAATTGTAAGTAAAAGGAAGATGAATTAGGGATAAATAACTAAGTCAACTAGACATAGAATAAAGTCAACCAAATAAAGAACTAGATTGTCTAAATGGAAGAGAAAGGCCAATAATTAGATACAAGGTTGATTAGGTCAACTATGTATTGTTGAAAAAGGGGCTAATAAGAGTATAGAGTCAACTGGGTTAATTATGTTCTATTGGATAGAGCCTCGAAAAAATATATAGTTAAATGGATTGATGTTATATTTCTAGATATAGGGCAGAAAAAATAGATAAGAGACACAATTATTCTAGTTGATTATGTAGTGTTGATAGGGAGAAATATAGAGTCTATAAGTGACTATAGAAACTAGAATGATAGCATTTTGAAATAGGGTAAAAGTTTTCAATATAAGTGATGCAAGAAATGGAAAAAACACACAAATAATTGGATCAATGTGTGTGATCCAATTAGGGCACACAACATAAAACCTTACACCAACACTGGCCAATGCATGTTTTTGCAATATAACACACAATAATCAGAGAGAAAGTAGTCAAATACAAAGTAAAAGCTACCTAAGTGGTCATCATAAGTGTTATTAGTTTGTTAGAAAGTGTTGTTTTAAGTGTTATGGGAAAGATGGCTAAAAATAGGGAATTAGAAAGCAATCTATGAATGATTTTAGAAGATTTAGGATACAAGGGATATATGTTGGTAATTGTACTAGATTGGTAGTGTGGCCTACCCCCTCACTTCACAATCCCACAACAATAAGGGTGTTAGGTACTTTGACAATATTTACTATTAACCACATATTTATACTTGGCTAGAAAACCAAGTTGGCTTCCCCCTTGGTGATGAAATCCAAGTAGGTAGGCCTTAGGAAGATAAATGTTAAATGTATTTTAAATATTGTATGATTTGGTAGTATGTGCAAAAGAGAAAAATAGTGTAACTAATTTGTAATTTGAAAAACCACCTATTTAAACTATATGAGTTATTCTAAGCATGTAAACATATAAAAATGAATGTGTGAATTAATTAGAAGCAAATACTTCTTAATTTTTAAATTTAGAATAATATAGATTCAATTTAGATGACATTGTATGCAAATAGTAAAAAATACAGTAGAATGTGTTGCTACTATTATACATAATTAAAAGTTTAAGAATAGAGTTGAATAGGTCAACTCAGTCTTTTAGATAAAAGATAGGCTATAGAACTAAGTTGACTAGGTCGACCTAGTTTGCTATAAGATTGTATTTTTTAAGACTACTAACTTGTATAAAATAGAACTAATATGAAGTACTGAAGTGATAGAGAGAGAAAGAGAGGAACCTTGGTGGGTTAAAGGATGATTAGGATTGCAAATTTTATGTTGAAGTTCCTTGAATTTTTCTTTCAAATTATACAAACTAAGTCAATTGGTTCAACTTAGTTTTATAAAACCCTGTGTATTGAAGAAGGATAAGATGACTAAGTCGACCTATTAGACCTAGTCTGTTGATCTAGATGATGATAAAGAGACTAAGTCAATATATTCAACCTATTTTATCGATCTAGATGTTGGCAGAGGGACTAAGTCAACTTGTTCAACCCAATTTTTTATCTAAATACTTTAGAGAGACTAAGTCGACCTATTCAACCTACTTTGTCAATCTAGATGCTTGTAGAGAGACTAAGTTGACCTATTAAACCTATTTTGTTGATTTGGATGCTAGAAGAGAGACTAAGTTGACTCATTTAACTTAATTTGTTGATCTAGGACTGAAGAAGAGAATTGTGTTGACATGTTTGATCCATTAACCTAGATGTGATTAAGACCTTCACAAAAAGAATAGAGTCATTTTTATGTGATTGTGTCTTAAAGATGTGTACACAAAGTTATAACTATATTGACTAGTTTGATATAGTATAATAAATATAAAAACATAATAAGATGATATAAATGAAAGCATGAAAAAAAAACCTAAAAGGGTTAGATTCACTAGAATGTGTGCAATGGGAAATGCAACAGATCTACAAATCAGTCCTAGCTCAGATAAGATAAATTCTCCTTACACCTCCTATTAGAAATACATTAGATAATCATGTCATGACCAATATGAATCTAATAGACCTATCTAAGGGATATCTTACCATAAATAATATCATTAGGAGGGTTTCAAAGCCTCTAGTTAAGCAAAACTATGTAATAACCCTAGCTAGGTTGTATGTTTTCATATTCACTAAACTAATAACAAGTAAATCAAAGTCTAATCTAGTGCTCACAAAATCTTATGGCACAAAGTGGGGGTAATAAAAATAAAAATTAAACATGCATAAGAGAATCCTAATTAATTTATGTATAGGTAAAACCCTAATGCATTGAGAGAGTAATATATTTAAAATCTATTACTTATGCTACTTATATCTACTAAAGAGACAAGCAAAGTTAGAGATACATACTATATGAAATAAAAAATACATCATTCCTATAAATCAATCATGGCTCAAAAAAGATAGATCATACCTACACTTTCAATTGGGATACACTTGTTGAGCAAGAGTATGACAAATATGGGGATCTACTAGACCTGATTACAGGAACACTTATCACAACATATCATGTTAGGAAGGGTTTTAAATCCTATAGTCTAACATAATAACAAAACAACCCTAATAGAGTCATAAGGTTTAAATAATTAATTTATTATAATAACAAGAAATTAAATATAATCTATTGCACACCAAAGCTTATGGCACAAAGTGGGGGGCTAAAAATAAAAATAAACTAAACATGTATTAAAATACATAATCATTTTAATGTATATAGAATCCTAATACAATGGATAAGAATAAAAATGCATTATATATTTACTCTTACAAAGGAGAAATAAATTTAGTAATAATTACCTTTGAAGATGAATCCATTGAGCCTCAATCTCTCCCTTGGCCAAGGTGCTTCACAAGAGATTATTGTGGTATGTAAGGATAATGAAGATAAATCAGATCTAAGATACATAACCCATCTAAGCATCCAAAATACTTCTCCACATGATAAAATCTATATCTCCAAAGAAAGTATGGAACCCTAATATTTATTTCTCAATTAAAATGCTCAACAAGTAGATGTTCATTCACATTTTTTCATTATTAATTATTCTCTTATGAAATGGTGGGAAATGAACTTATATATATAGGCAGATCTCACCCTAAATGCTCCTAAAAATGTTGGCTATATAGGTTTGACCCAGTTAACCCAGTATGTTTTTGGGGATAATTCACTAGGTTTCAACTAGGTTAGTCAAAAGGCTAACAAGTTAAAAAAGAGAAAAAAAACCCTAAATTGTACTGGGTCGATCCAACTGACTTAGTACAACCAACTAAACAAAAAGGAGTTAAGGAAATAAAAAGATGGATAAGGCATGAAAACTGAGAGTAATTGGTAGGATTTATAAGAATAAGTTTTAGGTAAATAGTTTTAGGAGACAAGTGTGTACATGGCAAGTGGAAAAAGGGACAATAATCTTACGAAGCACCGATGGTTTTCCCACCCCTTTCTAGATGCACCCCTTAAGGCATACACTCAAAGAAACTAAGACTCAATAGGTTCATATAAGATAAATATTATCATTAATCAATAAAATTTTGAAACTATTATGTATACATATGCCCCAGTCAAAGCTCATCATGTGTCACATAAGTAGAACACAAGATGGTGTTTCGAGAAAAGAATATGATAACACATAATGCTGATGCTAAGTAAAGTGTAGTAAGTATTAAATAAGATAAATTAAATGACACAACTGAAAAAATTATACCTTTACTTACCTTAGTGTTGTAGATAAAGAAGTAGATTGCAAGAAAAAGTGAATGCATCTAATGTGAAGAACACTAGGCAAGCCTATAGAAGTTAGTGCAAAAAATAGCCAAAAATCATTTTCTTTGGAATATAGGCATAAGATAGTGGAAAATATTGTCTATGTCATTATTAATCTAAAATATATTATAGTTTGAAAAAAGAATGAGTAAAAATAAAGATATAAACAGAAGAAGAAATTTGCAGTACAATAATTGACGAATTTGAGTTACTAAAAGTGGTTTTTTTAAATAGGGGAAAATACAATTCATTTTTTATTTTAATTTGTGAGAGGGGTAAAAGAGATCTAGAGACAAAAATGACATGCTAGGTGAGGAGGAGCTCCAGAGGTGGCAATGGGTGCACTATAAGTATGCACCTAATAATCTCAAACTAATTTTTTAAATTTGTATTGAATTAAGTGTATTTTTAGTAAAATTTTATTTGAAGCATTTCTATATGTAAAAATGAAACAAAATTAGATTCTAGGGGTAGAAAATAATAATAATAAAATGGGATTAAAAGGTTTAGGAATAAATTAAGAAAATTACACTTTTTTGGTCAAATGTAAGGGGTTGTTAGGGAAAAAGCACTAGGTTGACACAAGTTGACCCAATAGGCTAGAAATGAGTAGAATCCATAGTGTCAACCTAGTAGGTATGGATTGACCCTATACATTCTATAATCTAATGGCCTAGTTCAGAGTATCCAGTTGGTTCAAATTTCTAGAATGGAAACTCAACACTAGGGAGGAGAAGAGAAGGGGGGTTGACTCAATTTTTTGATTCAGCCAAGGAAAACGATAGGAAGCTTTTGGTCAAACTAGTTTGACCAAAGACCTAGAATGATATAGAAACACATGTAAAAGACCAAAAAGAGGGTTAGCATGGCCAAAAATGAACAAGTAAGGTCAAGAAGGACTAAGTAAGATAATAAGAATAAAATAAAGTAGTGTATACTTATTTTTGATGTAAAAATGTAAAGAGAATGTATTATGACTATACATGACATGAAGGAACTGATACATCCTTTATTGTTTCTTAGGTGCATGGATGATAGAGATTTTGGAGACTTGTGGACATGGCATGGTTATTAAACCTGTTAAATAGGTTGCTAGATGGAGACATGGCTAGAATAGGATCCATAGGTCTAGGTGGGATAGTTGATATGTGTTGTATCCCCCTCAATGATGATCTATTAGTCATGTTCCTCAATTTTTGGGAATAATTAACTAAAACCTTCAAATAAGAGGTGGATTAGGATATAATAGAGGTGGTTATAACACTAGAGGATGTCCATACTATCTTAGGGCTACCTATATTAGGAGAGTAGTTGATCATAGGTATACCAAATAATGTAGAGGAGAGGAGAGCCTTAGCCTTCTAGGCTACAAACTCAGATATGATATTATGAGGAAGAAGAGTTAGCATGGTTGATGTATATACATCATAGATTCTAGACATTCAAAAGGATATGAAAGGCCTTTTGACATAATGGGTGCTATGTCACAAGTTAGATGGTAAGGTACCATTATTTGTGATAGCCTTTAGCAAGATGATCTTGGAGGAGTGATTTCTATATGATCTAAGATTTTTCATTTGGGTTCAATTGGTACATGATACTTATGAGATGTTGATTAGAGGGTAGAGGATCATGGGGCTAATCATATTTTTGATAACTTGGATATATGAGAGGTTTCCTATATATTAGTCAGCTAGGTTACCCCATGCAGTCTAGAATAAGCCACTTCAAGGATGGAGATGGAGAGGAGACTAGGTAACATGGGTTGTACCCCACATGTTAGCACTATAATCAGTGAGATGTACAGACATCATGTGGCATCCATATGAGAAAATAAGAGCCACATGGGTGAGCTAGGACATAGTTATACTAGTGAAATTGAGGATAGAGGTGGTTGAACACTATTTATAGTGGAGAGATCCACATTTAGTGGCATGGGTGCTATGTCAAATGGGACTACCTCATCTAGTGACACTAATACTTATGCATGAGTAGTGGGCTTGACATGTGAGGGATCCATGGGAAGGAGTGTACTAGGGCCATAGATAATGAGGCTAACATTAAGGCCATATCAAGAATCACTATAGATTGATTAGGCATGATGAGGATTTGAGCAAGAGGATAGGGATCCAAAGGTAGAGATACTAGATTTACCACAAAATTTTTTTTAGTGAGATGATAAACAACTACTGAGAATATGTCATCAATGGAGGTAAGAGGAGAAAGAGAGAGTGGAGACTATTACCATCCTAGATGACCTCATAAGTAATCTAGAGGAGATGATAGAGAAACCACTCAAACATTGGCTAAGATAGGTATGAGCCATGATAGTTGAATTTGAGCTAAGGAAATGACCCATAGAGGAGGTGATAGGAGGCCACATAGATGGGAAAAATGTGTTAGGTGGTCACGTAGATGGTAAGACCATAGTAGTTAATAGACAAATAGGTAATAAAATATGGTTAAATTATTTCTTTAAGTTTTTATGTGAAAGTAGAGATATATAGATATTTTGAGATATAACAGTGATCTAATATCCATTTGGCATGATTTTATAGGTGTAACTAAGGATGTAGAGGAGAGATAGGGGTCCTTGGTGAGGGGATCACTCCATGACATCCTGGATGAGACTCTATAGCCATATGAACCCATGATACTAAAGGATTTGAGTGTACCATCTACCCTAGCTTAGGCAAGTTGGTTCAGATTAGCTAGGGAGGTAGTGAGGTAGATACAAGCACACAAAGAGAGAGAGGATGCAACCACCAATAGTGATGATTGTATGGGAGTTACAATCATGGTAGGTCCTAACATATGAGAGAGATACACATCTAACTATAGTATTGTAGATGATATAGATTCGGACCCAAATGGTGGAGTTATAGGTATGGGTTGCATACCTATCAAGATAGGTAGAGTGATTGAGATCTCATATGACTTACTTATAGCATACTATTTGGAGGAGT
Organism: Torreya grandis; assembly: GCA_037957365.1. NCBI lineage: Eukaryota > Viridiplantae > Streptophyta > Pinopsida > Cupressales > Taxaceae > Torreya > Torreya grandis. The sequence continues at coordinate 208,484 of JARHVA010008137.1, read as the reverse complement.
CAGAGTGAGGCCTTAGTAGGAAACATGGCTAGGCCATGAGATAGATAGGATGGAACCCAACCATAGAGTTGGATAATTATATGTGCTTGTTTATGTTGTATTAAACTCATGATATATATATATATATATATATATATATATATATATATATATATATATATATATATATATATATATTTATATTTATATATATTTATATATATATATATATATATTTATATATATATATATATATATGGATCATGTTGGCATGTTTTTGTTAGATGTGTATGTTGTCATTATCGTTTATTATGGCTTTTTATTATGGTTGTGGTTGTGGATGCTGAGTATATATTTATTTCTAGCATATGTATTTATCTTTGTTATATATGCTTTAGGAAATGTATGAGATGTAGTTTTTTTTCTAGAATTATGTAGGACACATTCATGGTTAAAAAGAAATAGGCAAAAAAGGACTTGGAGAAATATAATCAATCAATAAAATGTACTACACACTTTTCAACCTGGGAAATCTGCAATAAAAAGAAATGACTAAATATAAAGAACCAATAAATGGTAAAACAAGTTGGTAAAAATGAATTTGTTTTAAAACCAATCTGAAATATTTTTGCACCAAATTAAAACAAGTAAAATCATACTAATATCATGTTGGGAAGTATGACAATAATGTAATAAAATGAAAGGTATGTAATAGGGCATAAATGGTAATAAAAATAAATAAATTAAGTTAATCAATCATACTAAATCATGCTGGGAAGTATAAAATAAAAATAAAATTATAAAAGATTGGTCTCAAATTGGTCATACTAATTCAAGCTAGGAAGTATGACAAATTTAATAAATGGTTATACTCTTACATGCACTTGAATTATAAGAAGATAAAAAGGTGAAATAAAAATTAATTAAGCATAAACCATACTAAATCAAGATGGGAATCATGTAAAATGACATATAACTTCATAATTGATTGAATCTTATCTCAAATTTAACACATGTAATTTAGATGGTGACTTGGGTATTCAAAAATTTTGTGAGGAGGTTTGGGTGCTCTCCATGGTCTTACACCACAAATAGATAAAGATAACACCACTTGGGTGGAATAAACATAAATATTAGGTAATAAATGATGTGGGTAATAGGAAATAAAAGATGGTAATTTGTGAGGATCGCTGAGTCCTATCTGCGGTCTTATAATGTAACTCACAAATGAAATCCCAAAGGAGTGATAAATAGACAAAGAAATATTTATCAAGAGGAAATATAAGGGATATAATGAGTGAAAAATGGATTGTAAAAGGCAATACTTAGGCATCTTCTGAGAAGACCTTAGGAGATATGAGGCATACTAAGGACATGAAAAGAAAATAAGTGACTAGTGGTCATCTATGTACAAAGGAAATTGATTCACTATAGACACAAAGCTTTGTAAGAAAATAAGTGTGCTACTAAGATCAAATCATGAAGTTAGATTGGTAAAAGGATAATTAAATGGACTTATCTTCCCATGACATGTTTCCTAATATTTAAGACCCTTTATAAAGCCATCAGTCTTCTGTGAAGATTGAGTACTTACATGATAAAGTAGGTAGCCCTAAAATATTTTTAATCTCCTCTTATAATATATTAACCTACCATAACCCAGAGGACCTCAGATCTATCATGAGGTGAACTATGGAGTTTGATCTTTTAATAGAAGAAGGAGATGTAATTTGAATCATGTCTTTTAGTGTAATTATACTTTTAAGAATAATTTTTCTTTTTAATATCGTTGCCTTTTATTTAAATGATTTGGGTTTTTTTAATGGTTTTTTTAAGATTCCTCCTCCATATATATTTGGAATGACCAATCATGAGAGATGAATTGAAACACATGAATGTGCTATAGACTAATGTTAATGGAAGTTAAGTAACCAAAGATAAAGACTGACTAGGACACTTAGGATTAACAATGAACAAGCATGTGATCTCAAGTCTCAACCATGTATATGCTTAGTTTGTAGAAAAAGGAAGAAGGGAAAAAGGAAATCCAAAGTCAATTGGTAAAATGAGATAATAATGAGATAAATTTTTTGCTAACTGATCACATGGTAGAGGGAGATAATAACCATAGCGAACAAGGTTTGTATAGCGAAGTCATCATGACAAATTATCTATGAAAAAGAGGGATAAAAAATTAAAACAATCATAATGATATAAGAAAGAGAGTTTTGAGAAAAAAATATATGAAATAAAAGGAAATCAATGATAAAATATAACCATATGCACAAATAAATGATAATATAAGCAAGATATAGTATAACAAGTAAGAAATCATGATATAATATAAGCAAAAAATTGACATAGTGTCAAATGTTATATAACAGATAGAAATAAGATTAGAACACATGTCCAATCAAATATAAATGTGAAATAACCATGCATGTGCTCATAAATACTGGTAAATATGTCCATACGCATTATTCAATACGTCAATGAAGTCTCTATGAAGCTGGATACATATTGTTGTCAAATTTTCATTAATATTTAATGAATAATGGAAAAATACTTCTTTTTTTATCTCCTCAACTAAAAAAGTAGGAATACTCAATGTATAGTGCTAAGGATAAAAATTAGGCAAAGTATGGTTAAGATAATCCATGGGGGTGGGATCTACTGGAGATGCAAGAATCATTAGTGGAGAAGAATCCATGGGTGAGGGAACATCTACAGGTGAAGGAATCACATTTAAAGGAACATAAGGTGGTAAAGGGACCATAAGAGGTGATATAATGACAAAAGGTGAGCCATGGGAGAATAAGGAGGAGCCTTCTTGTAGGAATGACCTATGAGAGGAGTAGTAGAAGGTCCAAAAATGAATATAAGATGATCTTTGAGATGTTGTTGAAGGATGTGATAATGAATGATCTGATGGGTATCATATAAATGTCATAGAAATAATACCTCACCATACTTGGGTAGATATTCAAAAAGCACCTTTGGGGGAGGTATGGCTTTGTCTGATGATGGGGAAGAAGGATTCAAGGTATAATTATATTGCTTCAACTTGTGATAATTGGTGAAAGAGTGATTATCTATCCCATGAATGAATATATACACTTGTGAGTGGTTTTAGGAGAAGCACTCACATAAGGAGGTAAAATAGGAGTGTAATAAGCTTGAGAGTACTCATCAACCCATTTGGTGGGTAGAAGAGCCATTTTAGGCAATGAAAGTAACCATCACCAAAGGATGGTGATAATAAAGAAGGAATAGAACTAGACTCAATGAAAGGAGTGATGGTATCAAAAATAGGGGTAGGCTCAAAAATAATAGGAGCAGAATGGGATCAACTATGGTAGGAGCAAGAAGAGACTTAACTATAATAGGCTCTGTTAAGGGAGGGGTCAGATCTATATAAGGTCTAAAGAGAGTTGCACTAACCTCAAGGTTAAACTAACTATGAGGGTCAAGGTACCTAGAAAAATGGTAAGGCCTGATCATAACACAATCTATGAACATAGTCCTATGTGGATCTTCAAAAATTGAAGGTGTCGATGCTATATCTACCCTATAATAAAAGGGAAAATGTAAAAATCAAGCACTATACAAGACCACCTAAAAATGGATCATCTAAGGAATAACCAACATCATAATCTATGGTATAAATATTAATGGCATGGGTAGTGATAACCTTATCATCCAAATAAGCATGGTGAATAGAATGCCTTGTCTTTATAAAGACTACGAGAATGTCATCACAAGGAGGTTTACAAGAATAAGGTTGCAAGGATTTAGGAAGCTATGAGATGAGATGAAATGAATTGAGAGATAAAAAGTTTTAATCTTTAAGTTAATCTCATCATGCTCATCATCATTAGAATCCAAAAGGTTAAGAAGAATGTTACAAATGAGCTTGAGATGCCCACTATAAACTCAAGTTAAGATATTAGGAAAGTTGAGATGCTGAGACTTATAGAATGGAATGATAGGAACAAGTTCAAGAGTAATAATATTAGAGACACCATGAGCTTGGAATTGTTCAAAATTCCAAGGGTTAGTGTCACACTGAATCCTGTAAATGGCTCCTTTGTGATGGAATTTAATGCATTTATAAGGGAAAGAAGCAATAGCTCTCATGTAGTGAGTCCATAGCCTACCACATAAGATGTTATAAGAAAGGGGGAAATTAAATATCATTGAATTCACATAGATGGTGATAGGTGGGATGGTAATGGGAAGCCACACATAACCTATAGGAGGTATTTTCCTTCTATTGTACCCTTGGCATGTGTTGTGTGTATATTTGATATTTCATTTGGAATATCTAAGGGTTTTAATGAAATCAAGAGAAGTAACACAAATTATATAACCCTCATTAATCAATACACAAAAAAATTGGATTCACTTATTTGGATACTAATAAATAAGGGAGGATCATCTACACAAAGTAGAATCTTGTTGAGAATCATAGATGTGATAAGAAATCGTAGAGAAATAAAAATGTCTATAGTTTTTTTAATGTTGATAGACATCTCTTCACATTATTGTAAAATATTATCTTTGGAACTAGATAAAGCTACCTCCCATCCTATTAGGGGAGGATAAGGGACATTCATCTTGAATAATAGTTGCATGAGTCATTTTCTATGATTTTGGGAAGTCCTCATAAGATCAAGAAACCTAATCTGAGATGGGATATTAGTGAGTTATGCAATGGGATCCCACTCATCATAACCCAAAATAATGTTGTGAGATAAAGGTGCATAACGATTGAAGATATCCTTGGAAGGAGGATTCAAAGTGCATTAGAATTTATATTGATAATAATAAGAAGGTTTATAATAAATCTTTAAATCATGTGGTGATAAATAAGTGGTTGGTTCACATTAATTTTAAAAATTGGAAGAAGTGTTAGTAGAATCTTGGTTATTGTTAGTATTAGAATATGATGAAATCATGGTAGAAATAGTATGGGATGTGTTATACAACAGAGAATCATAAATTAGATCATCAAAAGTAATAAGGTCATCTTACCCTGACTCATTTAAATGAGCTGGAGAAGATTCCTAGATAACACAATATGTTTTAGATGAAGGAAGAGTGTAGATAGATTGGGAATTAATTAAATCCACCATCCTTCACATATTAGTCATGCAAACCACGTTCTCTTTAGAAGTTAGTTCAACAAGGCTTTCTAAGTTATTGGTGAAATGGGTATACTTGTCTTGATTTTCTTGGATAGGTTGAAGATTAGGTAAAAGAATCTTTATAGATAACTAAATGAGTGTTTATTTGATTCAAATATTGATTTTTATCATGTGATTTATATCCATTTAAAGCAATCTCATAGGCTTGTTGATGCTTATGAATAATGAAATCATGATCATAATTAGGACAAAAAGAAAATCCATGGATAAATTATGAAGCTATCTATAGGTCTCAATGGAATGACCCCAACTAGTGTGAAACCAAAAAAAATTGTTAGGATCATACCAGGATGAGTAGGATGAGTAGGGTCAAGCTCTCATGGAATAGGCTTGGGTAGATGCTTAATGAATATAAGTGATGATAGAGGTTTTTGAACATTGATGTTATTTGGTGAAGAGAAATGAGTATTAGTATATTTTTGAGAAGAAGGATCTAGTTTCAAATAAGGGTTAGGAATGACAATATGAACATTGTGAATGGTATCATAAGAATCGGTAACACCATCATTAGTGATATTGTGGTTTTTATTTTTGAGTAAGAGCTAATGACCCACAGATGGTTGGGGTGGCTCAAATTGATGCATTAGGAAATCTTATCTTATATCTTGGTCAATAGCTTCATCCAAAGTGTGTGGAGAAAGAGTGAGGACCTGATATTAATGTTTAGGAAAAAGGGCATTGGTAAAGAGATGAAAATGATTATCATCCACCATGTTATGTTCACATTTTTCCATCTCTTCACAAAAGCTTGAGTGGTTTCATTTTCATTTTGTTTGTAATTTATGAAATGGGGAAAAGTGTTTTTAGGAAGATCATTAGTTTAGAATTCTTGAATTAAGGCATTCACCAAGTCCTCCAAACTATAAATGGAATGATCTCTAAGTTGATTGTACCAATACAAGGCATCACCTATGAGGGTTTTGGCTAAGATTTTGGTAGTGACAAAGGTGTTTAATTTGACCCAATCCTTTTAAATATTTCCAAATGTTTTGAGGTGAAAGGTAGGATTGGTTGACCCATTATAATAAATTATAGGTGTTATACCTCCTTTATCAATGTTATAAATTTGAGTAGTGATAGGTTCATTTTATAGATGCTTGATGGTTTTATTGAATAAAGGATGTTGAGGAATGAAATTTCCTTGATAATCTCTAAAAGGATAAAAGGGAAAATTATAGTTATGTGTGTCCCAAGCCATTAGTTGTGGATGATATTGAAGATTAATGTGGTTTTTCATCCTCATAATTTGATTTGTGTTATGCACTTGAAAGGAATTCATTTGATTGAGAGTTTTTAATAAAAATCAATGTGTTTGATTAAGACTATAAGCATTAGAATTGGTATTTATGTTTGTATTAGTGGCTTGGGTACCACTATTAGTGTTGGTATGAGCTTGATATGAATTATGAGAATGTGAGGCACTAGTGGTAAAATTTCCTTGTGTATCAAAATATAGACTAGTGAATGGTTGAGACAAAGAAGAACTAGGAGCATGATTGACTTTGGTAGTAAACAATGAACTAGTGGAAGGATTAAGGATAGTGTATCTTATGAGAGGCCAACTAGATGTATAACCTATCATGTTAGTTGAGATACTAGGCATACAAGTAGAAGAGGTTAGAGAAGAAGATGTCATGGCATAAGAAGGAGTCAAAATTGAAGGAAGAGGTTCAGAATTAAATAAAGTGGTACCCCCAAATCTAATATTGAATGTAAGAGTAGGTAAAAGAGGTTCTTTGATTTGATCATTAATCATGAGGTTATAAATGGTATAAATATCCTTTCCTCGATGTTGAGGAAATTTAGAAATAAAGAAAAGCATTTCAGGAGTATACTCTAACTCAAGTTAATCCTCTATAAAAAGAGAATTATTATTCTACAAAGAGTTATTAGGAGGGGTTTCATATTTCATTATGAGAGTGGAAATATGAACATTACTAGCATCCAAAATAGAAGTCCTACTCTGTCTATCCAAGACCCTATTAATATTGGTAAAGTTTGTCATGTCTATTGACTATAACTTAGTGTCATCACCCAAATAAAATTCCATGGTGAAGGGAAAAGAAGAGAGATGAGAAAGGAAAGGACAAAGAGGTAGATAAAATATGATAGCATTGACTGGGTTGACCTAGCAAAGAAATAGGGACTATAAAACTATATAGGGTGGATTGGGTTGATCCATTATAGTGTATAAAAGGTAGAAAAGCTATTGGGTTGATCCAGTATAATAGATAGGGAATTTAAGAATCTTAAAAATTGATTGTGAAAATGAAAAAAGATAATTTTTCAAGTAATGAAAAGTAGTAAGTACTAAAGGGAAACAGACAGTCATTTGGATTAACACTGGCCAATCTAATTAAAACACATAAAATAAAACCTTACACTAATGTTGGCTAATGAAATATTTTGTGAAAATAATTGAGTAAAGAGAAATCAATCAACTTGAAATGTAAAGAGCTAACTAATTGGTTAACCTAAATTTTTATTTGATTATTAAGATATGATTTTTAATGTGATTATAAGTTGGCTATGAACAAGGTAATAGATATCAATATAATGATGGTTTCAAGTAGTTTGGGTTGAAAGTGCCTATAGTGGTAATGATAAAATCTTGGTATTAGAGCCTACCCATAACTTCACATACCAAAGTGATATGGGTGTTGGTTTCTTAGCCATAATATACCATTAACCATGTTTTATAATTGACTAGAGCATCAAGTCATCTTCCCCCTTGGTGATGAAATCCAAGTAGGTTGGCCTTATGTAGATAAAACATTAAAGTTCTTGTTTATGTTGTTATTTGGTCATTTTTACATAGAATAGAAATAATGAAACTAACTGATTAATTAAAAATCCCACAATTAAACTATGTGAGCTATTATAAGCATGTAAGCAATAGGAAAAGAAACATGTGAGCCAATTACTAGAAGATATAAAGTTAATTCCAATTTGAAAAAAGGTATAGTGTTGACACTATATGTAAAAAATACAAAATAGGGTCAACAGGGTCAAACTTGTACTATGAAAGTAAGATCTAAAAATGTACAAGGTTGGCTAGGGTTGAATTAGTTATTTTATACATCACACATAACATAGAACTAAGTTAGTAGGGTTGATCTAGTTGACTATGCAAGTGTATATTTAAAGGCTACAAACAATGAAAGGAAATATAGAAAAGAAATAAATAGAAAGGTAAAAACTAGCCTTAGTGGATCAGTTTAAGGAAGATTTTTTGATGAATAAACTTGAATTATATTAGTAAAGCCTATAAACTAGGTTGACAAGAACAATCAAGCTATGTAGGAACCTGTTGTAGAGTGTTGAAAATATATCGAGTCAACTAAGTCAACCTAGTAGGTTTAACTAGATGTTTGAAATGATATAAACCGATAGTGGTTCAACTGGGTTGATCTAGTTGCTTGTTCCTAGAAATTTGCACATAGAAGTCACAAAATTAGGTCAACAAAGTCCATCTATTATGATAAAAGTAATGACTAAAAGATTGAAAATAAGTATAATGAATCCTATATAAGCTAGTTTTACATTAGGTTCACTATAATGTATGAAATTAGAAATGGATCATATCTATAAATCAATCATGGATCAAAGAAGATATAGCATACCTACACTTTTGACTGGGATACACTTATTAAGCAAGATCATGACCAATATGGGGATCTACTAGACCTGATTAGGGGATCACTTTTCACAACATATCATGTTAGGAAGGGTTTTAAGGCCTAAAGTATAACACAATCACATAATAAACCTAATAAATTCCTAATATTTAAAGCATTAGCTTATTATAATAACAAGAAAGTAATGTAATCTAGTGCACACCAAAGCTTATGAAACAAAGTGGGGGTTAGAAATAATAAAACAACTAAACTAAACATGTATTAGATGACATATACTCATGTCAACATATAAAAAAATTTAATATATGGGAGAATATTACAAATGCATTATATATCTACTATTATAAAGGAGAAATAAAGTTATGAATACTTACCTTTGAAGATGAACCCATCAGGCCTTAATCTCTCCCTTGGTCAAGGTGCTTCGCAAGATATTATTGTGGTATGTAAGGATAATGAATATAAATTATATCTAGGCTACAAAACCTATCTAGGCATCCAAAATACTTCTCCATAAGACAATATTTATATCTCTAAAGAAATTATGGAACCCTAAGATCTATTCCTCAAGTAGAATGGTCAATAAGTAGATGTTTGTTCACATTTCTTTGATCTTAATTATTCTATTATGAAATAGTGGGAAATGAACTTGAATATATAAGTAGATATTTCCATAAATCCTCTTGTAAATTTTTATTGTATAGGGTTAACTCAATCAACCCAATATGTTTTCAAGGACAACTCACTAGGTTTGAGCTATGTCAACCAAAAGGTTAACAAGCTAAGAAAGTGAAAATACCCCTAAACTTGTTGGAAATTTGAAAGTCATGGTTGAGATTAGTGTCTTAAGAAGAGATTTATGATATGGTTTTCATTGATATAAAAATACGTACGTACAAACATTAATAAAAAGGGCATAGCGATGAACTCAAGAAGATCTTGTAAATGGTTGTCATTGATAAGTAGTGTTGGAGAAGTTGAAGTATGCAAAGAATAAGATGTTTGGTCTCCAAGCTTAGTTGTTTTTTTGATTTGTTCTTTTATTTTAGAGAAAGCTCCTCATTGAATTCTTTTGGAAAAAGTGCATTGGTATATCTTTTAGTAAAAATGGTTAAGTCTTTGTCAAACAAAATGTCTGCAATAAAATTTTTAAGGAAGAGTTTTCTTTCAGAGAAAGTGCCTCACTGAATTATTTCAAAAAAAGTGCACTGGGATATCTTTTGGGGAAAATGGTTAAGTCTTTGTTGGACTAAATGTCCACAATAAATTTTTTGAAAGAAATGGGTCCTGAACAAAAGTTCCAAAGAGTATGTGGAATTTTGCACAAGTTTTGAAGGTTCTATTAAAAAGTTTTGGAAGGGACACTTGCAATTATTCAAAAGGATCATATGGAAATTTCACAAGTGTTGAAGGATAGTTAGAATAGAGTAGAGGACACTTAAAATGTTTCTAAAAATATTTTTGAAAAGCCCCAAAAGGTACATGCCAAAAGTTATGAAGGGAACTTAGACATTTTGTCAAGGAAATTATCATGAAGCACCTTACATAAAAAGCCTACAACAATTTATCCAAAGGGTATATGCTAAAAACACAAGTCCCAAAGGTTATTTATGGGAGATTTGAAGGGAAATGACCAAGTCCCAAAGGATAGTTCAGGTGGAGTATAGGATAATGGATCCAAAGAACATTATCCCCAAGTAAAGGAGTTAAAGGATATATTCAGATGGGTCAAGGAACATTACAAGTCTTCAAAGGATAATTTAGAAGTGTAGGGCACTTTCATTAGTGTTAAAGGATGTTTTACTGAGCTCCCTAAAGGCATATAGGTGAGATAAAGTTTGAGGAAATTTGAAGAGATCATTATTGCAAAAGAAATCCATATTCACTAAAAATAAGTGAGATGAGGTCTACATGTTGAAGGTTAATGATTATCTTAGTTAAGGATCATGCATCTGCTAATATTAAATGGTATGCAAGATCTTGGATATGAAAGATATAATGAAGCATAAAGACCTTGATGGAATAAAGTGATCACTTTTCAATGACATAGTGGTTAGTTAAGGATCAAGCATCTTCAAGGACATATATGGAGAAAAATAAATGTAAAGACACAAGAGGCAACAAGATGATGCAAGGAGCTTGATAGTTAACTAGTGTGTTAAGTAAATATCAAGCATCTTTGAGGACATCAATGGAGTGAAAGCAATCCAAAGACATAGGAGGCAACAAGGAACTCAATAGTTAACTAGTGTGTTAATTAGGATCAAGAATATTCAAGGACATCGATGGAGTGAAAGTGATCTAAAGACATAAGAGGTAGGAAGATGAAACAAGGAGTTTGATAGTTAACTAGTGTGTTAAGTAAGGATCGTGCATATAAGAAGATCCAATGGGTTATGAGAGTTAGAGTCTTAAGATCTGACAGACATGTTTTAAAGTCAAAAAGCATTAAAATATATGATGAACTAAGTTAGTTACAAGAATCTAGAATGATGGTTTAAGGATATCAATACTTAGTTATTTTAACAATTTGTAAATAAAAAATGGCTAATCTTATAATCATTCATATAATGTGAATGCTAAAATAAAATAAAGTGTGGTAGAAGTCCAAGAGATGGAGAAAAGGATAGAAATAGTTATTTCTCTTGGAATAGGAAGAGTCAAGTAAGGAAAAGAGTCTCATCTAAGTATGTTGTTATAATAGTTGAATAAATTAATAATGTAGTGAAAAATAGACATATGTTAGATATAGAGAAAGGGGGAAAGAAGAGTGAAGATCACACAAGAGTGTGACGAATGAGAAATGAGTAGTTGTATATTAGATGTGTAGTACATAATAGAGACCTAGATTCTCTTATGAATCTAATTCATCCAATTGAGTTGTAACTCAAATGTTTGATTATTTGATGCCATCAAATTAAGCTAGGTTGGAACTTAGTATATGGAGTGGGTGCTTCCTTGTAGTTGGTGTTCTTAAAAATAGGGGACAAGTGTTTCCTTGGGATGGGTGTCCTTAAATATAGCCATTGAGGCATTTCTTTATGAGGCTAGATTAGAACAATAGCTTCTACCAACTTTTCTCACCATGGTTTTTCCCTTTGGGTTTCCATGTATAATTATGGTGTTATGAACTTTGAATGTGTGAGTGTGATGTTTGTATTTTTTATTTAGTTTATTCTTTAAGACTTGTTTATAAATAACTTTAAAAAATATGATTTTTTTCAATTTACTAATATATCCCCTCTCATTAGACAAAAATTTTGAACAATTGGTATCAAAGCATAGGGTTCCTAGAGAGAAGCTTAATCAGCTTAGGTAGATCTTCAAGTCTAAACACAAAATGGCTAGTCATTAAAGAACTTCATCATATAAGGCACCTTTGTTAAATGGGTCTAAATGTGCCTTTTGGAGCATAAGGATGGAAGTGTATTTAAACTCCTTTAGGTTTGATGTCTTGATGTCTATTGAGAATGGATACACACCCCTTTCTATTTTCTCATACTGATAAGGTAGTGAAGAAGGCATGTGAAAATAATGCAAAAACAAAAACTACTATTCTTTATAGATTGTCAAACAATGAGTTTGTCAAAGTCATGTACTATCAAAGTGTAAAGGACATATGGGTCAAATTCAAGATCATCTATGAAGGAGATGACAGAGTCAAACAAGCCAAGCTCCAAACTGATAAGGGACAGTTCAAGAGCCTTGAGATGAATGAGTATGATAAAATTTTAGACTACCTCCTTAGGGTAGATGAGATTGTAAATTTAATCAGATGACTCAAAGAGACAATGGAAGAATCAGTCATTGTCAAAAAGGTCTTAAGATCTTTGACATCAAAGTATGATTGCAAAATCTCTACCATTGGAGAATCAAGAGATTTGAACAAGCTCACAGTAGATGAGCTACATGAAACCTTCATTGCATATGAGATGAGGTTGGGAGATGTAGACTAATCCAAGAGAGAAGCTAATTTCAAGGTTTTTAAGTAGGCAAAAGAAGAAGCACCTAATTTTGAATCTAAGGAGTTTGATGATGTAGAGGCCAATTTCATTAGAAATTTGAAGGGATTAGGTAAATACAAATGCAAGTTACCCTTTAAATGCTTTAATTATGGAAAGATAGGTCACTTTTCTACTAAATGTCCACATAAAAAGATGATGACTCTGATTCATCTAATAAAAATAAAAATAAAAAATCCTATGAAAAGTCTTTTTAAGAACAAAAAGGGGTTGTATTCAAAATAATATAGTGACTCGATGGATGAAAATAATAGCTCAAGTGATGAAAATTATAGTACTTTTGTGTCCAAACAATATGAAGTCCTGTTCTTAGAATTTGAATCAAATTCTTTATGCCAAGATGAAGAGGTCTTAGATGAAGATGAAGGAGAATAAGGACAAGTAAATATTGAATGTGAACTCATCTATGCTTTAAAAAAACTGACAATATTATAAAATAAAATTCTAAACAAAAGAAGCTTAGTCAAAAGGAGTTTTATAAATTGACTAAAATAAATAAGGAATCAGATCAGATGAGAGTACGCTTGAAGACCCAAGTTTAGGAGATGGAGAGGATAGAGGATGTGGTCAAAACTGACCTACAAGTGAATTCATTGGAATACTTAAAGATGGAAGAAGAAATCATGGACCTAAGAGAAGATCTCAAAAAAGCCAAAGAATAGATTGATAAAAGCCTAAAATTGAAAGGAGAATATATCATACTAGATGAATTGATTAGCTCACAAAGGCCTTCCAAGGAAATATTAGGTCTTGGGTATGAGAAATGCAAGAGTCCCATGTTGAGCGCAATTGGGAATCTATATGAAAACTTCAAGGCATCAGTAGAGTCAAGAATCAAAAAAGAAAAAAAACTACATTCCTGAAGAGAACAAGAAATAAAATGACTCTATTCCTATAAAGACCAAAGTTGTTTCTATAAAAAGCAACATAATAGCAAGGAATGTGAAGAAAACAAAGCTCAGGAGACCTCCTTTATCTGCTCAAAGGAGATTGATAACTAAGTATTCTTCATCATTTTATGGTTTTTATTATAGTTGTAATAATTTTGGTCATAGATCAATTGATTGTAAAGTTTTACCTAAAAGAAGGATAAGCTTTTTAAGTAGAAATTCATTTTCCCCTCTTTTAGATATCGATGTTTCATGCTACAACTATAATAATTTTGCACATATAGAAAATCATTGTAAGAGAAATCCTATTAAATCAAAATCTAACAATGCTAAAAGGGTTGAGCCTCCTAAAGTGAACAGAGGCTCACAAGTCAATGACATAACAAAGAAAAGTACAGTCAAGAAGCCAAAGGAGATGTGGAAAAATAAGAATTAGTCTATGATTACTCAAACTGTGTTACCTACTAAAGAGCAAAATATATGGGTCATAGATAGTGGATGCTCAAAGCATATGACTGGTGATAAGAGCAATTTCACCAAATTGAATAGATGCAAGGAAGGGACTATTAGTTTTGGAGACAATACTATAGTCAAAATTAGAGGTAAATAAACCTTGCATATTGATGTCAAGCTCCCTACACATGATGTCCTTTATGTTAAAGGACTAAAACATAATGTAATTAGTATCAGTCAAATTTGTGACAACGGATATAAAGTCATATTTGATGCTAAAGGTTGTGAAATAAGAAGGTTTAGAAAAAATTTGCACAATGAAAAAGGATTGAGAGTAACATATATAATCTAATTGAGGTAAATGATACAAATTATCTCATGGGAAAGATTGATGAGATTTGGTTATGGAATAGAAGGATGGGTCATGTTAAGTTTAATGATTAAGTCAAAGTAAGTTATAAAAAGTGTGCAAGACAAATACCTAAGATAACTAAGCCTATAGACACAACTTGTAGAGAATGTCAACTCAGAAAATAGACCATGATCTTGTTTTAAACTAAAGAGTATAAAACTATAAATCCTCTACAAATAGTTCATATTGATCTTTGTGGACCAACCAAGACACGATATTCCAAAAGAGTGTATTATTTCATGTTTTTCATAGATGACTACACTAGAATGACATGGGTAACCTTCTTAAAGGACAAGTCTCAAGCCTTTGAGTGATTCAAGATCTTTAGAGCCATGGTTGAAAATGAAATTAGTAAAAATATCAAGTGCCTCAAATCTAACAAAGGTGGTGAATTCACTTCAAATGAAATCATAGACTACTATGAAAAGCATGGAATTAATAGACACTACTCTATTGTAAGAATTCCACAACAAAATGGAGTTGTTGAGAGGAATAAAAACATTTTCAAGGAGATGGATATAACAATGATGAAAGAATCCAACTTGTTAGATGGTTATTGGAGAGAATTAATCTAGGTAGCAATATACATCTTGACTAGAGTTCAATTAGGAGTGAACAGTGACAAGACTTCATATGAACTATGGTATGGGAAGCCTACTTTAGTTAAGTACTTTAGAGTGTTTAGAAGCAAATGCTACATTTGAAGGAAGTAAAAAAACTAGGTAGTTTTGAGTTGAGATGTGATGAGGGAATATTTCTTGATTATTCCACTCATAACAAAACCTTTGTTTTCTACAAGAAAAGATAACATAAGCTAGTGGAGAAAATCCATGTTAAAGTTAAAGATATCCTTAAGGAAGAAACTTGACCTATAAAGGAGATAAGAATTCAAGAACTGAAATAATAATCTGAGGATGAAATATTAGATAATGAAGAGGAGATAAATAGGACTAGAAAGGCACACTCAAGGTTTGTTCAAAAGGATCATCTTAAGGAGTAGATCATTGGAAACATGAAGGAAGGAGTCCAAATGTATAGAAGGGCTGAAATGAGAAAATAATAGATACATTTTGTTTTACTATCTAAATTGATCCCAAAAGCTATGTTGATGTTAGAAAAAATGAGAATTAGCAAAAGGCCATGGATGAGGAACTAAGTCAAATAGAAAACAAAAAAACCTTGCAGATAGTTCCAAGACTCACTAACAAAAATGTCATAGGAACAAAATGGGTCTTTAAAAACAAGTTGAAAGAAGATAGAGCTATTGGGAGAAACAAAGCTAGACTTGTTCACAAAGGATGAGCTCAAGTAGAAGGAATAGACTTTAAAGAGAATTTTACCTTGGTGGCAAGATTGGAAGCCATCAGAATGTTTTTAACATTCTCAATCTTTAAGAAGTTTAAAGTGTATCAGATGGATGTTAAGTTAACTTTCTTGAATGGAAATTTAGAAGAAGAAGTCTATATTGAACAATTTAAAGGCTTTTAGCTAACAGATGAGGAAGACTATGTGTGCAAACTAAAGAAAGCACTATATGGTCTAAAACAAGAACTTAGAGCATGGTATGCAAGGCTAGATAAATATTTACAATAACAAGGATTTGTCAAAGGATGTGTAGATAGTAATTTGTATGTTAAGTCTAAAACTGGACATATGTTGATCATAGTTGTCTATGTTTATGACATCATTTTTGGTGGCAGCAACAATAATATGTGCAAAGAGTTTGAAAATTAAATGCAAAATGAGTTTTAAATGTCCATGCTAGGAGAACTTTCAATTTTTTGGTCTATAGGTTACACAATACAAAGAAATGATATTGATATCCTAGACCAAATATGTGAAGGAAATGCTCAAGAAATTTGGTATGGAGGATAACAACCCAGTTAGCACTCCCATGATAACTAGATGTAAATTGATCAAAGGTGATGAATCTCCTAAAGTGAATCATATAATGCATAGGTATATGATTGGTAGTTTTCTATATCTTATTGTAACAAGACTAGACATAATTTAGGCTGTATGCACAATTTCTAGATTCCAAGCTACTCCAAAAGAAACACATGTCAATGTAGCAAAGAGAATCTTAAGATATATCAAAATCATAGTAGACTATGGCTTATGGTATCCTTCAAGTGATGTTTTCACTTTGACAACATATATAGATGTTGATTGGGCAATAAGCATAGATGATAGAAGTACTAGTGGTGGTGTATTCTTCCTTGGTAATAGATTTGTTTCTTGGCCAAGTAAGAAAAAAGAGTCAGTTACACTATCTATAGTAGAAGAAAAATATGTTGTAGTAGCGATATGTTACACTCAAGTGGTGTGAATGAAGTAGTCACTAAAATACATTGAAGTGGAGTTTAAAGGACCAATTCACATTCTATGTGACAATTCAATTGATATAAATATATCTAAGAATCTGGTGATGCACTACAGAAAAAATCACATATCAATCATCAATTTTTAAGAGAAAAGGTTGGTGATCAAGAGGTCACAATGGAATATGTTCCAACAAAAGATAAAATTGTAGACATATTCACTAAACTTTACCTAAGCACCAATTTGATTATCTGAGACAACAATTGGGAGTGGTAGTTACTACACCACACCACTAGTTTGTAGTGATCACACATGTCTCCAAGGGGAGTACAAAAGTCACTTCACTACCTCTTGGAAGAATAAGAGTTTAGGCAATTATTTCATGGCCTAAGGGGGATATTATCATAATTTGTTCTTATCTAACAAGTCCAAGGATCAAAATAGTGTCATCCATGAAGAAGTGAACTTTAGGTGGAGCTAGTTGAATTTTTGGTAGCGATTATTTGTCATTAATGTCAAAGGGGGAGAAAAGAGTAAGATGCAAGTGTAAAATATAGATTATGTTACTTTGCAGTGGATGTTTTTACCATCACGATAAAGGAGGAGATTTTTAGCAATATGAAAGTCATGGTTATCATTGATAAACAATATGTATTTCCAAACATTAATCTCAAAGGCATAGTGATGAACTCAAGAAGATCTTGCAAATGGTTTTCATTGATAAGTAGTGTTGGAAGACTCAAAGTATGCAAAGAACAAGATGTTTGGTCTCCACACTTAGTTGATTTTTTGATTTGGGATTTTCTTTCAGATAAAGTGCCTCATCAAATTATTTTAGAAAAATTACATTGGGATATCTTTCAGGAAAAATGGTTAAGTCTTTGGCAGACAAAATGTCCGCAATAAAATTTTTGAAGGAAGAGTTTTCTTTCAGAGAAAGTGCCTCATTGAATTCTTTTGGAAAAAGTTCATTGGGGTATATTTTGGGAAAAATGGTTAATTATTTGTCAAACAAAATTTACACAACAAATTTTTTGAAGGAAATGGATCCTAAACAAAAGTTTTGAAGAATATGTGGACTTTTTCACAAGTTTTAAAGGGTCTATTGCAAAGTTTTCAAAGTGACACTTTCAATTGTTCTGAATGATCATAGGGAAATTTCACAAGTGTTGAAGGATAGTTCAAATGGACCAACAGACACTTTCAAATTTTTTGAAAGGCTTTTTGAAAATCCCCAACGGGTAAATTCCAAAAGTTCTAAAGGGCACTTAGACATTTTGTAGGGGAAATTATCCCAATGCGCCTTAGATAAAAATCCCACAACAATTTGTCTAAGGGATATTCATCAAAGAGTATGTGCCACAAACACAAGTCCTAAAGGTTAATTATGGGAGATTTGAAGGGCACTTACCAAGTCCTAAAGAATAGTTTGGGTGGAGTATATGACAATTACTCTAAAGAACATTATCCTTGAGGAAAGGAACCAAAGGATATAGTCAAATGGGTTAAGAACCATTACAAGTCTCGAAAGGATAATTCAAAAGAAGTGTAGGGTAATTTCATTAGTTCCAAAGGATATTTCACTAAGATCTTGAAAGGCATAGAGGAAAGATAAAGTTTGAGCAATTTTTAAGAGATCATCAGAGTGGAAGAAATCCATAGTCATGAGGTCTACATGATGAAGGTTAATGACTATCTTAGTTAAGGATCATGCATATTCTAAGATCAAATGGTATGTAGGAGCTTGGATAGGAAGATTCCAATGAATCATAAAGACCTATATGGAACAAAGTGATCACTATTTATAAGTAAGATGAGGTCTACATGATGAAGGCTAATGACTATCTTAGTTAAGGATCATGCATCTTCTAAGATCAAATGGTATGTAGGAGCTTCGATAGGAAAATTCTAATGAATCATAAAGACCTATATCGAACAAAGTGATCACTATTTATTGACATAGTGGTTAAGGATCGAGCATCATCAAGGACATCGATGGAGAGAAAGTGATCCAAAGACACAAGAGACAACAAGATGATGCAAAGATGTTCATGGTTAACTAGTGTATTAAGGATCAATTATATTTGAGGACGTCGATGGAGTAAAAGTGATCCAAAGACATAGGAGGTAGCAAGATGTTACAAGGAGCTCAATAGTTAACTAGTGTGTTAAGTAAGGATTGAGCATCTTCAAGGACATCGATGGAGTGAAAGCAATCCAAAGACACAAGATGTAGAAATATGATGCAAAGAGATTGATAGTTAACCAGTGTGTTAAGTAAGGATCATACATATAAGAATATCTAACAACTTGTGGGAGTTAGAATCTTAAGATCTAACAGACACATTTTAAAGTTAAAAAGCAATCAAAGATCCAATGAAGTGAGTTAGTTATAAGAATCTGGCATGATGATTAAAGTAAATCAATAGTCAATTATTTTAAAAATATATAAACAAAAAAATAGCTAATCTTAGAATCATTCATATATTGTGAATGCTGATATCAAAGAAAGTGTGGCAAAATTCCAAGAGACGAAGAGAAAATAATTCAAATAGTTATTTCACTTGGAATTAGAAGAGTTAAGTAAATAAAAGAGACTTATCTAAGTGTGTTGTTGTAATGGTTAAATAAAATAATAATATAGTGAAAAATAGACATATGTTAGATATAGATAAAGGGGGCAGGAAGATTGAAGATCACATGAGAGTGTGATGAATGAGAAATGAGTAGTTCTAGATTATATGTGTAACAAAGAACATAGAACTGGATTCTATTATAAATTTGATTCATCTAATTGAGTTGTTACTCAAATGTCTGATTAGTTGGTGGTGTCAGTTTAAGCTGTGTTGGTGCTCAATATAGAGAGTGGGTGCTTCTTTAGAGTTGGTGCTCTTAAAAATAGGGTATGGGTGTCTCTTTGGGATGGGTGTCCTAAAATGTAGCTAGTGAGGCATTTATTTGTGAGGATGGATTAGATTAGTAGCTTCTACCAAATTTTCTCACCATGTTTTTTCCATTTGGGTTTCCACGTTTAATTCTATTGTATGAGCTTTTCATGTGTGAGTGTGATGTTTTTATTTTTTATTTAGATAGAACTTAGAATACTATGGTTTTTTGTAACCAACTAATTTAGTCCCCCTCTTAGTACATGCATGTGTTCAATAAAATTGTACTGAGTCGACCTAGTACAACCAACTGGCCAAAAGGGAGTTATGGAAAGAAAATGATGGATAAGGCATGACAATTGAGAGGAATCGGTAAGACTGAGAAAAATAATCTTAGGGTAAATATTTTTAAGAGACAAGTGTGTAAATGGCAAGTGGAAAAAGGGATAACAATCTTACAAAGCACACATGGTCTACCCACACCTTTCTCGATACACCCCTTAAGGTATGCACTGAGAGAGATTGAGACTTGATAGGTTCTTACAAGATAGATATTGTCAGTAATCAATAAAAGTTTGAAAATATAATGTGTATACACTTACCTTGAAGATGAAACCATCAAGGCTAAATCCCTCCCTTGGCCAAAGGTGCTTCATAAGAGGTTATTGTGGTTTGTAAGGATCACTAAGAAAAGCCAAAGAATCCAAGACTTTAACCATAATAAAATATTCTTCTCCAATTAGAAACCCTAAGCTAAGACTCCTCAAGTAGAATGGTGGAAGAGTAGATTGTAAAGCAAAAATGAATAATTAACTCTTTTTTTATCTTTGAGAATGGGAAAATGGGTGTGTTTATATAGGTGGATATAACCCTAAACCATTCCAAAATTTTGGGGAAATAAGGTCAACCTAGTTGACCTAGTATCATAATTGACAAAAACAAACTAGGTCATGAACTAAGTCAGCCAAAGGCCGACCTTGACCCTAATGAGTTTTATGAATAATAATACAAGGTTAATATGGATGACTTTGTAATGTAAACTATCAAAATAGGGGTTTTAGGTTAAATAAGGGCTAATGAAGGTGGTAAAATACTAGAGGAGGGTGAAAATAGGAAGCAAATCTTATGAGAATGTTTTTAGGAGTTAGTGTGTAGATAACAAGTGGCAAAAAGGGATAACAATCCTATGAAGCACCAATGGTCTACCCACCCATTTCTCAATGTACCCCTAAAGGTGTGCACTCAGAGATATTTAGACTTGATGGGTTGTTTCAAGATAGAAAGTATCAGTAATTGATAAAGTTTGAAAATATTATTTGTATACATAAATAACATTGTTATTTGAAATCCCTATTCTTAAAAAAATACTAATATTTTCATTATTTTTTTGTTAAGATGGATATAACATTAAATGACTTATAGATTATGATGTGATTTATCTCATGCTTAGTTTTTAAGTTAAATGAATTATACACACACACACACACACACACACACACACACACACACACACACATATACATATATATATATATATATACATATATATATACATATATATATATATATACATATATATATATATACATATATATATATATATATATATATATATATATATATATATATATTCTAATGATGAATTTCATCAATTAGTTAGATTTTTAAAAAATATGTTATATTATATTAACAATAACATGCAATCAATGTTTCAATCCATATTATATGACTAGAATAATAGTTTAAATTCTAAATTATTTGGGTAAAAGTTGAGGAAAGAAAGGCTTAATGAGTAATGACCACTTGATGAAATGTTATTTGGACATTGTTCAGTTCAGTGACTAAATTGATTTTTACATTAATTCATGGGGTATGCATTTAAATTAAAACTTACCAGGCCTTAGATAATGTTAATAATTTTAATGTGTGACTTAGAATTGAAGCTCACATATGTAATTCATGTACCTTTATGTAACATAAGTTTAAGACAAGGCATGCTAATTTTTCCTAGTCCAATATTGTTTGGGTAATTTTATTTGATGATAACATTATAAACATTATTTAATTTTTCATAATCCAATATTATTTGAGTAATTTTATGTGATGATAACATTATGAACATTATCTCATGGAATATTAATGATGATAATATCCTAGATAACACTAAATATTGTGAGGGTTGAACCAAGTCTATAATAAGGTATCCTCATTACTACAAGAATGGTATTGATAATTATGTTGTATAGTCTTGTAATAAGGTATTATTTAACCATAAAATCTATATTATGGGAATCTAGAGTTAAATGGAGAAGGGATAGCCTAGGTTGTAAAGCCGGTAAACTATCTCTAAAATAGGCTAATTATTTTCAAAACTTAGATAAACATATATTTAATTTATTATATTGAGATGTTAAAATAAAAAGTATAACTATGCTAGATATTACAAAAAAATAAGATCATTTTAATGATAATAAATATTTGGGTCTAGAATAGGTAGAAAGAGGAATGACATAGATTCTATAATAGTCTCCTGATTTGGGAAATTTGACATTTGTAGTTGTGGACACTTGCATCGACCTATGATAGTTATATCGATGTTACTATCTAACCTAGATGAAATTATCCAGTACAAAATATCTACTAAAACTATATGTAACCACCTATATGAGTATGTATTTAATGTCATCTTCACTATGGTGCATTTAGATATGGGTCATAGATTGTCACTCATTGTTAAATAGTAAAATCCTAGTTATCTATCTTCTTATTGTTATGGAAAAAATGGGTTAGTGGGCACATAGTGTTGATTTTCCCAAAATACCCCTCTATCAATGAGCACTTCCTATGTTTCCAATACAACAAAGAGGTCCTTATACATATGTATTTATACCATACATGTTGGATTGTGTGTGAATAATATAATGTTTGATAAGCAAGTACAACAATGACATAGCTTGTAACTTATAAAATATAAGAAAATAGTGAAGATTTTCTCAATTTAATGCTTGCTAGATTACTTTTCATAATTTTCCTTTGTCTCTTTAGGTCTACCCTAGGTTAATAATGAATGAGGGTTGATATTATATTTATATAAATCTCCTTGGATAATATCCTACATTAAAGCACTTAGTCTAACATTTAGGGATAAATTTAATTTAAAAATATGATGACCTTAGGGCACTAGACATTTGAGTTAAGGTATGACATTTGCATCAGTTTAAGTGTCCTAAAAGGATGCAAGTGTCCAAATAGTTGGAAAATAAGTGTAGGTAAAAAACATGAAGAAATGGAAGATGAGAAGGTTTACAACATTTTAGAAGAGATAATAAGTTTGTCATAAAAACACATAGAGGTAAAATTAAGAGATAAATAATAAGGCATATAGAGATAGTGTATGTGAGCATTTTTTAAATGAAAGAGGTCTATAATCTGAGGTACATCCATCGTATGTATTTCTATGTATACAAGACTAATTTTACCCCTTTAATATGGTAATGAAATTGATGGTTAAAAGGATAATAAATGTGTACTTGGGTATGTATAACACAAATTGTCTTTTTGAGTCCAACTTGAGTGTTTTATTGATGACTGACCTATAACCACAATCATGTTATAGTATATAATCAATGTATATAATACAAATTTTAAATCATTTAAATTATTGAAATTGAAATACAGTAAGGTTTAGGAGTACACCTATGTATTGATGAAACCATATTACATTTTTACAAATTTATTTGAAAGATATATCATTATAAATCACTAAAACTAAGATTAGGACAAATATAAAGAGTTCATATATCTATAAAGATAGAGAGATATATTAGAGGGCATTTCCCCCAACCTTAGATAAAAGATGAGTCATCACCTAACAATTATGATTATCACAACCATGTAACGCAATCAAACTTATAACCTGGTGAGTGTGAGTGAACCAAAGACAACTCACACTATAAAACTAGTGAGAATGGATGATGTATTAAAATTTAATTATAAGATTGAGTTATTTAATCACCTCAACCATACTAAAAAGTGAACCAACTACTATAGTAGATTAGCTTAATAAAGGTCATAGCAGTCCAACCTAATAGGTAGTGATAGTCCCTAAAAGTGTTTTGAATATAAAACTAATCTATTTTTTCAATACTAGACACACATTGCATAACATATGCACCTTAGATATGTCTCATGCTAAGACTATGTATAACAATGGTACCAATGTATAAAATTCTACCACAAATTTGTATTTAAATCACATAATTTTGTAATTTGGCCAATTAAAAAGTGTGGAAGTGTGGAGAACATTTTTTAAAATCATCCCCCACTAAATTTGTAGAAAAATGAAAATTTATATAAGTTCCAATGTGGAGGACATGTTTCCAAAACATGGCCCAACTATACTCTAGTTATGTTACATATTGAATAAGTGTGGAGCACATGTTTCCAAAACATGACTTCAATAAATTTAAATTTGATAACTGATGTAAGTGATAGTGTGGATAAAATGTTTCCAAAACATGCCCCCATTATAATCTAAATATGTGAATAAATGTGTAGTTTATGACATTATGGTGTGCCCCCACTGATATGCCCCAATTTTGAGTTAAGGGAATTAAAAAATGGTAGTTACCTTACCTCAAAAGGATAATATAACCATGTAAAATGTGAAATTAATATTTATCATATAGAGGGAGCATGTCTATGTAAATATATCATTGAATCACAAAGAGTGAAATCACACCAAGTCTAAGATGCATGATTTGAATCATGCAAACATATAGAGAGTAACAATATAATGTCAATAATAAATAAATTAACACACAAGAACATTAAAAATCAAATCAAATACAATGGTCTAAGGAGACCTCAAATAAGGTTCATGTTGAAATGTTTCATCAAAGGGACATGACTTAGTCAATTGTCTACAGAGAAAGAAATAACATTCAAATATCAACATACAAAAAATAATGTGTAATCACCTAAAAGTTGTATTTGAGTGCTAAGAGTTCTACTTGAAATTACATATCCCTAGATCTATCCTAGAGCATATTATCACACTTATCCATCCTTTATATGTGCAATAAGCATCCCTAGTCATCGCCAAAGTAGTCCCAGACCATCACTAATTGAACTTGGCCCTTTGTGCCTAGTATTCTCCCACTTAAAGGCTAGCAACATAATAAGGACAGTAGTTTCATATGGTGCTAGTGCCCTAATAATGGTGTTAATGTCTTTTCCCTCTTTTTTTAACAACCGTATATCTTTTTAAATCTTAAACCTCTTAGGTTCAACCTAGACCTCTTTTACCACCTACACTAGTATCATAATGGTCTAAATACATGACATTTAGAATAATAACATCATAATTAAGATTATTAATACCAATTATACCCTAATTATACATACTACCATGTAAAAAATTCCTAAGCTCAGATTACCCATATTTCTATTCTCAAGCACATTCTAAGAACTCAAGTCCACTATCATACTAGCTTCACTTGCACTTACACCAAAACATAGGTGGTGAGAAATGCATCATACTTGCTCCCTCTTCATAGTATTGATATGTAGGTAAATCTCATCATAGTGGGGTGTTGAGGATGTCTTGTCTACCCCACTAACAAACACACTTTTTAACTTATATCAATTGGATGGCCTAGAAACATGGAGGACTAGGATTTGATAATAAATTCAATTAGAATAGGTAATACACAAGGTTTTATAACTTGGTCATCTAAGAACAAACCTTAAAGATCCTGACATAGGTGCACCTAAAATCTTGGGACAATCCTATACATAAGATACTAACACCAAAATAGGGACACTACCACCACATTTTTAATAATGACACTACTATTGATATAGGATGTTATTATCTATGAGGAATTTTGACACTAGGATCCAATTTATGACACTCAAACTAACATATGTTTCATTTTTTATCCTCTAGACCATCCTTCCTAGACATTTTCTAGCTAGTTTATTACTTCCACTATTTATTACTATTTTTAGAAAGGTTAAAGTTAGTCAATTCTATAAGAAAATTATTAACATTATTTATTGCATATTATTGCCCTCATTTAACATACTCAGCTATTTAACAAATATGCAATCTATACTTGATAAGTCTAAAAGTTTAAAACATTTGGTGAACATGACTTACTTCAAACATTACTCAAACCCTAACCCTACATGCTCTTAGGGTTTGAATCATTTTTATTTTCATGCTCAGATATTAGTTCTAAAATATTAGATTTATTTTAATATTAGATTTTTGAAATCTTTAATAGATTAAATTTATTTAAAGTTGAAAATGTACAATAATTTGTTTTCCTACTCCCAAAAATACAATGGTAGATTTTAGCAACCTATTTGATGAAACCAATAAGAATCAATTATAAGATTTTATTTCCAAATATTCAAATATTTAATATGACCTCATCAATATCATTCACTAATAACTTCAAAAATCAAACAATGGTCAATCTTCTACTCCCCTAGATAATAAAATCATTACACCTACATTGGGTCCAACTAAGCTAACACAACAACCAATTTTAACTCAAAAACCTTAGGTGACAGCTACACATCTCATGGTTAGTTCCTCCACTTCATATATATAATCCCTTATGAATAATATTCATACTATTTAGACTAAGGTTTTATATCTTTATTAGGGAACCACTAGGCCATCACATGCCTTAGATTCTCATGTTCTTTTACATACACCTTTGTCACATCACGTAGTTGTAAATAATTTTCCATACAGATTCATAATACCTAAGCTTACATTTAACAATGGTAAGGGTGACCTAAAGCATAATATCCAAGCTTTTCATGTACCATGTTTGGACTATGTGTCCAATGATTGGCTCCTAACTATGTTATTTCCACATAGTTTAAAGGATTATGCCTTAAAATGTTTTTATGATCCACCGGATCAGTCTATAACTATATTCAACCCATTGGTAGATATGTTTTTAGCATAATTTTCAATAAACATAAGTGATAATATCTCATATGCTCAATTTGCACAATTGAAATAAAAATCAAACGAGCCTATTATAGAATATATCTTATGATATAAGACTATATTAGCTAAACTAACTATCCCCGTGGAGATAAATAACTTTAGGACATATTAAATTAATTTTTTATACTTGCATTAGATCATGTTATCTTGTTTAATAAGTTTCTAACCTTCACATATTTATGCCTTGTAATGAAAGAAAAAGAAGTTAAGCTTCTCTCTATGGTCAGATTTAAATATACTAGTGGATCAAAAGCAATTGGTAGGAGTCCTAATAATCCTTTGTACAAGGTAAGGGCCACTAAAAATAAGAGTGATTCAAAGGCCACATTTAATGTAGCTTAATATCCATTTCCTCACCTAGTTATATTAGCTTCTCCATGCAAAGTTTTCACTAACCTTATAGAATCACTAACATGTGTTTTACAATAGCTCTTTAAATGCAATTTCATATATCTCCCTCCCATTAAATAGGTTTATAAAACATGGCATCTTCCAATTAACAATGATTCCATTACATTCTATGAATATCATAGGGCACTAGGACATACAACAAATTGATGCATCATATTGAAATATATGATACAAGATTTAATCAAGGATAACCTTATTGATGTGTGCACACCCATATAGGCACCCAAAGTGAAACAAATATAATATATGACACTAAAAATATTCTCAATTCTCTTTCTAAAGAATACAATAAATGAGGTAGGGATCACTCTAGGTTTTCATTACACATATTAGGCACATCCACCACTAACATCATATCACACTACTATTTAAGAGACATGCCCACTACACAATATCATTGGTGTGTACCACACTACAATTATAGATATAACACTCATCAATTTATCAAATAAGGATATTTTTGATGATGATATATATTTATATTCACTCTTTATATAATCCTACATAGATAATTATCCTATCCATAGTGTTATGGTTGACAACAGTTCAAGCATTAACATGTACACTATCAAAATTATACAACATGTGGGGTATTTAGAGTAGGATATAGATCCTATAGAAATAATTATTTTTTGTTTCAATGGACATGTTTAGGGATGAATCAGGGATATTGTACTTCCCCTATAGGTGGGACCAACACATGTAGCCACTAGATTTTGAGTAGTACCTAGTGTAGGCATTTTTGACATGTTATTGGGTGGGCCATGGATATAGTAGCTATAAGTTATCCCATCTAAAATGCATATATGACTAAAATATATACATGAAAATAAATTTTTCATAGTTGAGGGTCTTCCATATGATTATCCTCTACCTATGCCACATGTATCTACATCATAGTTACTAGATACAACATAATTACCTATTATAACATAGTTACCAGTTATAGCTCTAAAAATAATTTCTATCAGTACATCAAAAACTTTAGTAGAGCCACTAGTGTAGGTGAGGTATACTCCCATAGTGTCTCCATATATGCATACCCTCCCATGGAGACCATTATTTAAAAGACCCCTATTTCATAGATATGTTGAATATCATAGAGGGTGTCCTCTTCACTTTCTTCTGAGATCAATATTATGGATTTCTCATGGATTTAAACATAGATCACCTATACTTCTTATAACATCTCCTACTAGATGGGTCCCTAGGACTCC
This sequence comes from Torreya grandis, assembly GCA_037957365.1. Classification (NCBI taxonomy): domain Eukaryota; kingdom Viridiplantae; phylum Streptophyta; class Pinopsida; order Cupressales; family Taxaceae; genus Torreya; species Torreya grandis. The sequence continues at coordinate 180,015 of JARHVA010008137.1, read as the reverse complement.
TATAGTTCAAAATACACCACAAACACTATCATAGATTCATAACATCACTCCAAAAGTTGGGATAGATATGTATCATTCAATGTAGCATATTCTAGGATTATAATTACCCTTTCATATAGGATGCATGATCACAATTAATTTATTTGACACATGCCACATTGATAGTGATTTTCCCATGAGATGTATCTATTAGTATTATTCATCCCTTATTATACATATTTTCCTTCTCTCTCATTCCTTCTACATAGTTTAATTTTGATGTTTCTTACACACAACTTATTTATAGAAATATAAGAACAATATAATATGTTAAAAATATAAAAACAATCAAATATTACTCTAGAAAACATAAATTTATAGATTATATGCATTACTAGTTTACATTTATTATATTTTCTAGACACTACTTATGCTATATATCTTAGTATAATTAGTATTATCATACCTACATCCTTAACTTGTTCTTATCAAGTGCTTGAAGATTATTTATAGGACTTAGGTCCACTACTCCAATCCATATTTGATATTACCTATCCACGGGGGGCGTCTACAAAGATACATGGATTCATCATTTGAGACATTCACCCTCCTGGGGGAACCTAATACATAGTATATATTACTCAGTTACATCTTTGTAACCTATAAATAATAATTTTATTATTTTTATATCTTGATATTTATCATGCTACACTTAAAATATTTTACTGGCTATTACTAATTTAGACTTATTATATGTATATCTTAGCTATTACATAAAATTATATTACATGTTCTTATATACTTTCACTTCTATCTTTAATATTTTATATTTGATTGTATATCTATGCTTATTATATTCAAGGTCATTCAAATATTCCATTCCTATTTGAGTCTACACCACTCCTTTTCATAGTATGTATGCTTTAGAGATGTGCCTATATCTTTGTGTGTGCTTTCTTGATTATATATACATACATTTAAATTTATCCTTATATGTGGATCTAATCCAAATTTATTGTTTGTTATGTATTTAGACATTTGAATGTGTCCTTATATGTCTTTTTGTCATAAATTTAATGACATGTTCCCATGTCCCTTGTATTGTGTCCCCTTGGCATACTTTGTGTGCCTTATACATGGAGTATGTATGCCTTGTTGTATGTGTCATGGCCAAAACACTTATCTCTTACTTGTTAAACACTCTAATTTTATATTCCATGAGGTACCTCATGTATCTCCCATTCTTTCTTGGGTGTTGTGATGAACATCATGCCCCATCCCCATGGGTAGCTACTCAATCATTACTCAATTTTTATTACATACATTTTTGTATATATCTTGACACCCTTATGAATGTTAGACATGACATACATCACACATTAAAAATTTATGCTCAAATTATTTTACATTCCAATGTTATATATGCAAATTATATTGGATTATTATGCATATATCATATATGCTCTGAATTACACATATTTTGTAGATCTTTTTATTTTGAGGAAAGTTATTTCATGGGTTTAACAATTACCCTCAAAATAAGTGGAATTCATAAGGGTTTCTCATAGAGATAGAGCTCCTATAGTGAATTCACAATATATTTTAAGGACACATGATTAGATTATAGAAATCAGATTCAAGTAAACATGTGGGAAAATAGTGACATAGAAATCAACATAATTACATAAAACATTAGAGTAAAAGGACACTAGCACCCAAATTGGGACACTAGTTCCATCTATCCAGTAATGGAGCTACTATCCAAGACATGGAACTACTATCTGGTAGCCTTAGTGTTAGTGAAACCTAGGTTAACCAAAAAAGTACAATATGTACAATATAGGTCTGCAAAGGTTAAGTTACAAATTTATCTTTTTTACTCATATTCATACTAGTTTAGTTTAGATTCATATCAATTTGATTAGATTTGGGGCATCATGTGTGGCATTACCATTCCAATATTTAGTTTAGATACCCATATATAGATCATTACAACTCAATCTAGAATCCATATGATGAGATATCAAATTTAAGGCCATGTGTGTGGTGCATTATTTTTGTATGCTCACTTTAACATCGATTGATCATATGGAATGAAAAAATACATGTAATTATCAAAAATATATACATATGATAAAATATTATAGGTTACACACTAGTTTCATACCTTTATGTATAATGGTTGTCATTCTTGAGTGGCTCAGAGTTGCCTAATATAACCAAGTGGCCATAGAGCTAACATACCTAGTTAAACATTTTTAGTTTCATCATGCAACTTTAGTTTCATATGCATCTAATAAACATCAGTGAAAAATTATGGATTAATAACCTAATTTATTTTTTGATCCACATACATAAGAGTGTTAGACACACCATCATTCCAATCTAAGCTATTCATAGTTCATGATCCACCAAGTAGGGGTGGGCAATGATGGAGTCAAAATTGGATTGATTTCTTAAGCCACCCAAACATGAGGACTAATAAATCCATCATCTTAGTCCAATTTATTCATAGATTGAGCACTATATACATGCACAAAAATAGGTTATCATGAAATTTATTCATTGGTTTATGTACCCAATGAGGTGTATTCATTCATTTCCTTTCTGTTATCACTTTACTTAGTTTTACTTATTTACTCAATTTAGACTTTGATTTTGATATCTATTAAGTAAGGAATGATTCATGAAAATTTCACTTATATGACACTCATTGGAGCATGCTTCACATACTCAAACCCAACATCACAAGATTCACCTCTTAGGTAAGTATAGGTATTCTTATTTTTCAATTATCATAGTCATTTCACTTTGTTGTATTTATATAATAAATGGGGGGAATATAATCAATTATAAGTGTTATCTAAGTGATAATATTGATCCTTGAGACTACATATCCCTAGATTATCCCTAGACCTATCCTAAATCATATTATCACACTTATCTACCCTTTGTGTCAGCCACAAGTGCCCCTAATCATCCCTAAAGCATTCTCAAACCCTCATTTATTGATCTTGGAATTTCTTGCCTATTATTTTTAGATTTGGACACTAGCACCATAATAAGGATAGTAACACCACATGGGGTTAGTTTTCCAATAATGGTGTTAATGTATTTTCCCTCTTTTTTTCACAAATATATATCTTTCTAAATTTAAAACCTCATATGATTGGCCTAGACCTCTTTTAACACCTATACAAGCATCAAAATGGTATAAATACATGACTCTCAATCCTATAAACACTATATGTAAATTATATTTAAAATACACATTCAAACTTAGAACAAGTTGTGTATAATTATAGTTATCAATCCCAATTCTATCATACTTATGCATACTACCATCTACAATAATCTTAAGCTCAAGTTACCCATATTTTTAGTCTCAAGCACATTCAAATCCATCAATTCCAATATAATACTAGATTAACTTGAAATTACACCATCACTTAGGTGGGGATAACTACATAAATCTTGATCCATATTTATATTATGGTATGTAGGTAACTCTCATCATAATTGGGTATTGAAGATGTCTAGCCTACCCCACTAATAAACACACTTTTCAGATTGTGTCAACTAGATGACCTAAAAATATGGAGGATTAGGTTTTTAATATAAATTAAGTTAAAATAGGTAATACATAGGGTGTCATAACTATAACACCCAAGAATAGACCTCAGAGATATTGACACAAGTGCACCCAAAATGTCAAGATAGTCTAACATAGAGGACACTAATACCGATAAAGGGACACTACCACCACATTTAAAATAATTAAACTACTATCCAATTATGGAAATATTGTATAAGAAGGGTTATAACATTGATATCCCATTTATGATAATCAAACTAGCCTCTATTTTAGTTTTTAGCTTCTAGATTATCTGTCTCAGTCATTTTTTAGCTAAGTTATTACTTGTACTAATCATTACTATTTTTATAAAGTATAAACATACTAATAAATTATGTATAAAATTATTGAGGTCAACATACCCCCATTAATGAAAATGGGGACCCTTATTATAAATTTTGTAAATTTGTGTTAAGAATTGAAAAATCACTTGATCAGAGTACCACTAGCATGTTTGTACATTGTTTTTATTTGAAGATCATTAACACCTAGTTCTCATTTGGATTAATTAACATGTTTAAAATTGATCATGGTTTTACCCCTTATAATGTTTCTAATGATTATTTCCTATGTTTTTATATTGTAGGTTCAATGGAATCTCATTTGGGAATGAACATGCTCAAGGTTTTGTGATTCAATGTTAAATTGATATTTTACTAGCCTTCGATTTGTAAAAGAATAATTTAATCAATTTTAAGTCACATTAAAACCATACTCTAATGTTTTAACCTAAATCACTTTTTAATTAAATTTAAATTTATAAGGGAACAATTTACATGGGAGTAATTATTTGTGCCATGGACTTAGTTTAATTTTTATCCCAAGGCTTACTTGTGTTTTTCAACATGATAAAACCTTAGTTTAAAATTATTATGCTTGGTCCCTTTATGTCTTACACCACCTTAATTATTTATTATTATCATGATATAAATAACCTCATGGTCCCCTTTATTATGTTTTAGAACATATCCTAAAAAAATTATCCTAAGGTTTTATCATGTTTTTCAACATGAATAAAACCATAGTCTAAGACTTTGGCTTATTTTATTTATCTTTCTCAATCATAAATTAATATTTTTATTGACCACAAGATCAATGGTACACATTTTATTGGGAAATATTAATATAATGGTACATGATAAGTCAAGACTTCAATAGATCCCCAAAATAAGTGAAAGGGTGACAAGTATCACCATCATGGGAACCATACTAGAGATCCAATGGTACATAGTAAAATATGATATGATGGAGCATGATCAATCAGTTAAAGATGATATGATGGTGTCAAATCAATGTTGATAATTTAAAATACCTTGAGATAAGGAAGAAGGTGACAAGTTTCATAATATTATTAAAAGAACATTGAATGGAAAATAGTGTTCAACCCCTCAGATAGAGATCTAAGGGAGCACTTTGATATGACCAAGAAAGATCTAACAGTGAATAATGAAGGTTAAAAAGTTAAAAGACCTTGAGAATGAATGAGGATATTATAAATGACATAACTTCAACACACAATCTAAAGCTTGATCATCTTTAAAATATTGGTGGTATGTGGATGAGTTTACACATTTCAATCAATGGTCTACATAGTAGTACAAATAATTTAGTAGATCAAGACTAATAGAGTGCATTCATTTGGGTATAGATGATTTGATGATGAAATATTGATGTTGACATTTTAATAAAGATAAATAAAAATATGGAAGGGACAAGTGTCAAAACCATGGGGAATATAACAAGTAACCAATGGTGTTTAATTTTTTAGATCAAGATCAATGAACTTTATTGATTCAAGTAAATAGATCTAATGGTGCTAGACAAAGTAGAATATTCAAAAGGCCCAAAAATAATAAAATATTGACACATGTCCAAAAATTACAAACAATCATATTTCAAATATTAATGAGAAGTCTACCACTATGATGCCACATCAGAGACACATAAGTATAATATGCCAAGTTGAATATTTTATAGACCCACAAAAAGTAAAGGTAAAAATGGGTAGCTCAGACAAAATATAAGGCATGAAGCTCTTAATTTAAACTTTCCACCACCATTAAATCTTTTTCAAATCCTTTAAGAAATACCTAACAAGTATGGAAACACTAATTTGACCCTATGATAATTGAAAACTAGACAAAAAAAAAAGCAAATTGTCACCCATGTAAGAATAATTCAACCCAAATCTAATGTGCAATCTACTATCAAGAAATTTAGAGAATTACACAACCATCACATCCTAGAAAAGTGTTTCTAGAGAAGATGTGTAACTCTACTTTACCTTAGATGCATAAGGGAGAATTTTCAAAGACACATAGTTTGATACCATAGCTCTAAATATAGGAGACAACAGTTGGTCAAGCTCATTTTAGACCATTGAGAATCAAAAACCAATCATAAGAGATTAGTAAAATAACATGTCTATAAGGGGGATCTAATAATACATACTCACCATTTAGATGATAGGTCTACATTATGCAGGAGCTAAACCCAAGTTACTACAATGCATAGATATTCTTTATCTAATTTTTGAAGATGCAAAAATAGATAAGGGCATGAATATTCATGATGGTAGTTTTAGGAAATCACTTACATATTTTCCATATATTTTGAAAATTATTATAAAGTTCCTAAGTCTTAAGTAGACCTGACCACAATCAATAATTAGGCCAAAGATAATGATTTGAAGAACATCCTTTCCTTTTGGTTGTATTCTAGAAATGAAGTGTTTTTTGACTTCAATAATAACATCCCCACTGATCATTTAAGATTTGGAATGATATTGACATGACAAATATGAATAAATTATGTGGAAATGCATCTACTACATATGTTGACAAGATTTAGGTCCCCTTAGTCTACTTCATGGTTGGTGAAGTGATCAACACCTGGTTGAGTAGACAATTTTTTGTAATTAAAAAAAACATTAAGACTCAATTACACACAAGGTCATACCTTTTTGATGACCTTATTTCTATAAACAAGATTCCAAACCTTAGTGAATGGTTACCTGATAGGACATAAATTGTCTCATAGTATTACTCCAAGTTGCATATCTTTAAGTATAGGGACCACATCCACTTAATTTGTGACTATGTTTATCCATGCCTGACCCAAGCCATAACTAGGAATCCAATTTCAAGAGTTATCCCCTTGATAAAAAATTCAATTGAGGCCATGGGGGACATTTGGTTATATCCGAATTATACAATCATTCAGATTAAGGGAACACAATACACTCCCCTTAGATTACCAGTACATGTGCTAATCAAGATACTAGAGAAAGAAGTAGCTTATCATATATGCGATGGTATTGATTATGTCTCCAAGCCCAAAATTAAGGGACTACTCCACACACACCCCATAATCATTGGTACAACTATGTTTGCATTATGGGATAATATTGAGGCAACCTCCAAATACAAGACCTCCTTCAATCTTCAAATTGATGATCTAAGGTAGTGGGATCCCTATTTAAGAGTTAAGGAGAACTTAAAAGTAAAGGATATTTTGAATTTACCTTATGATCACTAGTCTATTCCTTTTAACCCCATTTAAAAAAGCCTCTTCATTCTCTAAGGTCATCATTAGATTGAAAATGCACAACATCAATCTAGAATCTAGGATGTAGAGAGAACAAAAAGGAGAAGATGATAGATGGAAATTAGGCATAATGTAGTACCATTTACTATGTGGTACACCTTCTAGACCCTTCACTAGCTCATTTAGTCAGTGCCCAAATAAAAAATCAAGTTGAACATAGCCTAGAAGAGAAAGGGCTTGATGAAATTACATCTTCTTTAGCTCAAGCAAAGGAATAAATATGACTAGTGGAAGAGGCTCATATGGTAGCATTAGACCTTGGTGAGAAAATTGAAGATGCTTTAAAAATTATATCATTAGCCTATGAGTTAGATGATGAATAAATGGAAGAAGTAAAGGAATAAAATGGGAAGCAAGTATTAGATCTAATTCCTGTAGACTCCCCTAAAAGAAAGGTTGAGTTGGTCATCATTTTAATGAAGACAAAGAATCCTAAGGTGAATTTCACTCATATTTTGAGTGAGGTCAATATATTTAGTGAAAAATATTTGATTCATGGTCCAATAATTCCAAAATGGTTCATCTATAGTAAATTTTAAAAGGTACCTACTGCACAACATCTCTGGGCCATGATGAAGGCTATCAATATCCTAGTTCATGAAGAGGTTAAGCCATGGATATTTTCCTTGTAAAAGGAGGAAAAGGAGATGGATTATTTAGGAGAGTCAAGTGGAACATAGATGGAGACCCGAGCTCTAAAAGTGACATAATATTTAGTTGGTGTCAAATTTGACCCAATAACTACCAATATATTGAGGGTAACTGAGAATAATGCCATGGTTGGTGGAGAGGAGTTCACTTTCCAAAAATTGGAATGTTTTATTAGATTGACTACATTTGGAGCACAAAAGCCTAGTGAGGACCTAATATTTGAATAAAATTTTCTTCAAATGGCTCTAGCATAGTTAGATAAATTGTAAATAATGATCAAAGGCATACTGAAACATAAGAAGAATATGGAATGATCAATAATATTATCAATCCCAGATGATAAGTTCAAGAAATTTGAAGACACCATGGTTGATTTAATCAATTATTGAAAGTTACTCGAGTCTAAGAAAGATGTAGTGAGTAAAAAAAATACCACAGCAATAGGCCAAGTTGGCCAATGGAAAGCTTCAAGATAAAAATTTAAGGTTTTGATCAAGGTCTTAGCTAAGAATCAAATCCCTTAGTTTAGATTAGTCAGCCTAACCCACCTTAATATGGTTATGGCTATATAGGTAGATAAGATCAAAACCCTAAATAACTAGTACAAGTAAATAGAACATGTTTTTAAGGACCTAAAATGGATAGAAGATAAAATGTTTCACATATTGGATAGTTTGATCAAACATACCACCATTCTTAGTCCCTTGGGTTTAATAATAGATGAGGAATTCAAGCATAGAATGTTAGAGGTATAATAACTAAGAGGGAGGATGAATCAGCGAGCCCAAATAATCTTACTTCAATTTCAATCCTTAAAAACACTTAATCAGATAAAACAAGATTTCATGAAGCATACACATCATTCATAGCAATGAATAAGAGAGACAAAGAAAGATCAAGCACATAACACATGACAAATGTGAGAAACCCTATTGGGGAAGAAAATCCACTTTAACCTACAATTAGACTACTTTCCTATACTAACAAGAACAAATTTAGACCAGATGTAGCATATCAAGGAACTACCATCCCTTATTTAGTGACATTATAATTTCATAAGGTGATATAACACCTATCTAACTAAATTACCACAATAACTAGACTTTTAGAAAGTTTCACCTTGCAAAGAGGATATAACCACCTAGATGTTGAGTTGCCACAACAAAACCTATGAACACAACATCTCTTTCACTATGATTTTCTACCAATCTAATGAAAACACAAAGTAAATTAGCTCTCTTTAACTCTGCACACTCAATGTATCCAGAGCCACCTCTTAGATCATTATAAAACCTCTTCACTCATCCTCAACCTATAAAATCACTATTTTAACATTATAAACATGACTCATAAGTCATACACATAGTCCTTAATTTTCTCCAATTATTAACTCATCTACCAAGCACTCTCCCTCTCCTTTACTCCATAACTCTCACATAAACTATCTTCTTTCAAGTCTAGAAATCAAATTATTTGATTTCACTATTTATAGAGCATTCATGATCTTCACCATATTTGTTATCCAATAGGCATGATTCAACCATTAGTACATCTATGACATTGATACATAGCCTAGCTCTATCCACATAGGCTATCCATATCATTTATGGGTCACCCTTAAGAAGCTACACATCTCAAATAGGCACATATAGCTCTTATTGGTCTCATGGAGACCTATTCATGCATTTAACACTTAAATTAGGAAAAATAAACATATGAACACTTATAAATGCATAGGTCCACTCCACATGATCCCTTTGACTTCCTCAAATGATCACAATCAACTCAAGTCAACTCTGCATATTCTCAATCAACTCAAACATAGACCTTGTTCTTAAGGACATAATGAATGAACACATAAACAACTCCTTAATCTTTGTTCATAATATATATGATCAATCAAAGCTTCATAATTCATACATAAAGTACTTATAGATTTTACAACACTCCTCAATATCTTATTTATCATGAGATATTGAAATAACATCAAAATAATCACAATTACCCTTCTCAGGTTACTTGTAGAACATGCATGAAAACATAGTCAACTTTAAATCTTCATAACTTTGACTATACACACTTTAAGATCATTAAATCTATATTTTTATATTTCATTTGGTGTCCTTTACAATTTTAATTTTTACACCATGATCAACTCTACATAGATCAAAATATATGGGCCAAAAAATTGACACTGGTCATTCCTTTGTTAAATCCAAATATTCAAATGCAAACAATCATAGTTAAACCTTAGACACTATGCTTGCATCTCATGTCCTCACATCTTCATATTTATTTTTCACCATTGATCTTATTCAAACTTTGATGCATAGTGTGCCAATTCTCAAATGTTAAACTTCTAAAAGTTAACCTCATCTTGTGAAATTTTGTAACTTTGAATCAACATGCTCCATTGATCTCTTTGATATTGTCCTTGCCTTAGCAATGCTAGAAAACTATCACTTTGAAATTTTTAATTTAATGTGCACCATTGATCTTGATATGTATAATCACTTACTAACCATTGATCCTTTGAATAGTATTGATCTTTATCTCTGCTTAGTGTTAAAAATTAAACACTTGGCATCATCTCATTTTTTCTTGACATCTTAGAGTGATGTACTCCATTGATGTTACTGAAAATTTACCTTATGCAAAAATTACTATGGGAACCATTTCAATCTTCTTGGAAGGCTGATTTTTCATAGTCATATCTTTTACCTCGCTCACTTACATGTTTTAAAACTTGGATCATAGGATCTCCTTACATAGGAGAATCTAACCATGTGTCAAACTTTTACTAAAACCTTTGCATGTAAAATATAAAATGGAATTAGTATGATCACTCAGATCATTCTACCATAGTTCCAATTATGCCTTAGAACTACATGGAAGGCTCATTTTGCACATGCATATCTTTTAATGTGCTTCATCGTATGACTTGAAAATGATTGGAAATAAACTAATAAAAAAATTGAATAAATCCCTATGACCATTTTCTCCTTGCACCTTCACACATGAAAAATATTAAAATATTAAAATGCCTATTCATCTTTTCTTGCCACATTGCAAATTTGGCTAAGTATGGGAAAACATTATCAATTTGCTTGGGAGCATAACTTTGTACTTGCATATCTTATGTTGCACTTTTTCACATGAATTGAGATTTGGTAAATAAAAAATAGGAACAAATGTGATCACAACCATATGACAAACTGCCCCTAACACATCAACATGTGGCAATGGTGATGCCATCAAACTCATACTCAAATTTTCTATTACTAAACCTAAAATGTCTAGATGACAATAATGATAAACCAAATGAAATCCACTCATGCACACAAACATTCCAAGCATAAAAATTATCCTAGGGACATATTTTACATCTTCAAATAATAATATTCATCCCTAATCATCCTTAACCATGTAAACTCTACAGATCAATCAAGCCTTCTTCAAGCATACTAGGACAAGCGCATTGCACACTATGTCATTGTCATATAGCCTATCAAGACACTTCATCCACTCACTTGGACATCTACCTAACATCACCACATCATTAACAACTCTCCAACATAGAAGTACTCAATTCATGTAGGAAGTAAGAAATCAATAACAAGGGAAGACATGGGAAGAAATAAGAAGATCATGGGCTTGCTTTTATCATCTAAAAAAAACATAGGAAATGCCAAAAACATCAAAAAAGAATTGGAAAGAGATAAAAAGGATCTCAGGGGCATAGAATATTAGGAAAGATAAATCTTCATGAGACTTATTATCAACCTCTATCTTATTAATGATTAACATTATAAGATGAAGATCCTATAGGGAAGGCAAAAGATTTCAGCAACACAAGGGTCTAAAAGTCAAGCCAGTTGACTTAGGAATATTATTTTTTAGTAAATCATGTATAATATTTTTAAAGTGAATATTATTTTTGCAAAGACATGTTATAAATAACACTTCCTATAGGTTATTCATTTAGAGTATTTGAAATGTTTTAGAATAATTGTAAAAGCATAGTTGTCCTTAATATTTGACATGACTAACTAGCATGACTTAGGAATTATCTATATAAATAGGTATTTCTAATTGTAAAGGGAAGGAATTTTTGACCCAAAAATATTCTATAAATTTTTATAAAATTAAAACAAAGGATTTTTGCAAAGTTTTTCCACATTTGGTTGTGCAAATTGCTTTCATGGCTTCTCTCTCATTTGTTCGGTCTTATTCTCAAATTTGAATGGTCCTTGTGAATTCTAGATGTATATCTTTAATTGCATAGTTGATAATTTGTGATAATGCTATATTAGCTAAAATTTGTAAGGTTTACTTCATTTTCTTCATTTTGCTTGCATATGTGATAATGTTTTTTACTTTTAAGGGTGAATCTTTAAAGTGAACTTGGTATTTATTTGTAGTATTTCATACTATCCTTAGATGTTTTCCTAATATGTGATAGGATTTTAGATTATGCTACTTCATTTCATATATTGGTTAAATGAATGTTTAGATGAAACTTGAACTTTTTCATGATGTTTGGGATAAAGATACACAACACATTTCTTCTTTGCCTTAGCCTTCCTTTTGTTCCTTTTTTGTCAATTCACCTTAGATTAGCTTCATTATGAATACTCATATTAGTTTAGCTTTAGACTTCTATTTGAGCATAATTCATTTTAAATATCATAGATCATCTTTGAAATCAAAGATAAACTATTAATCCATGATGCCTCACAATCACCAACTAATATAAATTTATGAAATAATCGACTTGTTCTGCCTCTATTTCACCAAAGATAATAGGATTATCATAACCTATACCTCATGCATTAGATTATCTAAATTTTAAAATGAGTAGTGTTTCTTAAACACTAATAAACACATATGATACATATTTACGCATAAATAGGGAATACATTCCAATGGCACTAGAAAGAGGGCATTATTTCAATCTATGTAAATTTACAATGCCTTTGATAATTTTGGTGAATTTTCTTCAAAGAATGAAATATTCTTTATACATTTGTGTTTATTTTAGTATATTTGTGTAAAGATCATTGATATTAATGGTTTTAGACCAATCTTTATGCTTATTAAGATAGAAATAGATATTATTTGAAGATATATGAGTGATTATGGTAAATATAGCTTAATATTTATGAGTCCAAGGTGTTTGAGGTTAGTAATAGTGTTTTTTTAACATTTATTAGATCTTTGAAAATTTGGGTTTATCTAAGCTTGAAACATGTAAATATAATTCATACTTACATGTTTAAACATATATTTGAGCTAAATTAGTTAAATATTCATGTGATTTTCCATTTGGTATATAAATTTGTGTAAAATTCACTTAATGTGCAAGTTTGATCATTATTCTTTGAAAAGCTAATATTTGCACATCATATTTCAAACAGGTTTCAAAGCTTTCAAGCTAGAATTACAAAGGATAAGGAACATGTCACATTTAGAGACAAGAGTTCATATTCTATCATTATAAGTTTATAGGAGAGTTATATGAGACAAAGGTAATCATAGACTCTCAAAGTCTTTACCAACTTCACCAGTTCAAGGTGTTCCTATTTTTAATCCCTATCAAGGTATGGCTTGGCTAGGTGGTTCTTTAATCAATGTTCTAGGTGTGGTACATGACCTTCCTCATAATATTGAAAATTATTTCCCTATTTTAGTCCTAATGACATTTTAATTATTTAATAACACATTAAATGTTTCAAAGTTTCTTTAATACTTTTGAATTTTATTCATGGAGATATAACATGAAAATTATTTCCTTTTACTTTCAAAGATGATGCATATGAATGATTACTTAACCTTACTATAAACTACATAGTTTGTTAGAATGATTTTAATAATTACTTCATTGATTAGTTTGACAAAGTCATCAATCCTTCTTTCCTTTACCAATAGTTTGCCATAGTTAAAAGAGATTCAAATGAGCCCATAAGAACCTTCAATGCTAGATTCCAAAAAAAATTTAGTAAAATCATAGATCCTTATAAACCTAAAGAGGCTTTCACATTAAATATTTACAAGGATGCCTTATATCCGATGACTTTTATGTTTCTCAAAATATTTATTCAGGTCATTAATACACTAACCTTAGCTTATGATGAAGCTATGATCATTAATGATTATATGCAACCCCAGGGCCAAATGGCATACAATATTCCCAAAATTAATCCAAATTTTCCTATTCTAAATTTCATTCCCAATGCCAATCAAAATATGCCTACCTTAAATCATCTTCTAGTTCTGAACCAATTACCTTTGAGTCATGCACATCCTTACCAAAACCTAGGATTCTTGAACAACATTGCCAATGGATCTCATCCATAAGACTAGAGAGATTTGATGTTTGAAGCTAGTATCAATACTCAAGTTCATAATTATAAGGCCCCCAAGAAAGAGAATCACTCTATCTTAAAGATGGTTTAAAAGCTAAGCACCATCTTCCTTCAACTACAAAAGCAAGTTGGCAATAATGGGGAAGGCCATAATAGGGACTTCTCTTTCCAAAAATTTAATAGGAATTCAAATAGATTCCTAAATAATAATAATAATAATAATAATAATAATAATAATAATAATAATAATAATAATAATAATAATAATAATAATAATGAGTCATATACTAAGAAGAATGTGCCTGATATAAATCTTAGTGATGTTGCTTTGCCTGATTATTATAGAGTTCATTGTACTTCAAATCATGGTTAATTAGATTGTGTAGAATTTTACAATACTTTTGAAGCTTTTCAAGAAGAGTTAGATATATTTTAATTAGTCCCTTATAAAGATAATGGTGCAGGTATTTCAAGTTATTCAAAGTCATCTAAATCTTTTGATTCAACTCTTATGGTGGAAACATTTGAGTTTCCATTTCAAGAAGAGAATGAGCCCAAGGATATCCCTAAGGAGATTCATCATTTTTATCAATATCTAAAGAAGGCCTATCCTCTAAGGAACAAGGAGTAGAAAAAAACTTTTGACTACCTCAAATCTACCAAATAATTTTGACACTCTTAATACTACATCAGATAACAATCTAGAGCCTCCTAAGGGAAGTGCCTCTAAACCCAATGTTGATACACCTAGTACTTCCAATAGTACTAGATATAATATAGTAGAGGACATGAAAAAGATAAAATCTAATATTAATTTGCATGAATTGACTTAGATTACTGAGCAAAGGGATTTATTTTTGGAGTCTTTGTTTAAGAAGTATAGTAAGTCTCAAAAGGTTATACATGTTAATGTTGTAATACATAAAAGTAAGGTATCTATTCAACCTTTCCTATTTACACTCATAATCTTTGGTAAGAATTTACGTAATTGTTTGTTAGACTCTAATGCATCTACAAATATTATATCTAAATGTATTTATGATTAATTAGGTTTGAATCCAATGAAATATGTTAGGGTTATGACTTAATTAGATAAATCAAGAGTCAAAGTAATTGGTGAGTTTTTGAATTTTCACATGTAGATTGATTCTAAACCAAGGATCCAAAATTCCATTGACATCTAACTGGTATACATCCCTATTTAACATAGAATTCTACTAAGTAAATATTAGAATATATCTCTAAATGGTTACATGTCAACTAACTTCTCACACATCTAGTTACCCTGAAAAGGAGTTTCCAATTAGATTATTATAGAGAGGGATCTCAAACGAAGCATATGATCATTGAGTAAAATGTAACCAATGGGAATTTCAACATGGTTAACTCAGATCTAGGTGTTTACACTCTTGACACCCCAAAGGTATGTAACTCTTATAATTTTCATACTATGCTTAGATTATGGAAGTTGTATTTTTATGGTGTTAAATGTAAATTAGGAATACACTGCCTCTTAAAAAATCTAATTCTAATTCACTAAAAATATTGTATAACATGAAGAACTTATTCTTGGATTATAATTTGGAATCAAACATAAGGTCAAGGAACTATTAGTTTTTGGTGATTTAGAACTAGTAGTTTATTAGGTCAAAAGTAGATATCAATGCAAATTTTCTTATCTTAAGAAGTATAAGTTTAGAGTATGGGACTTAATTAAATGTTTTGATGATTTCAACATTATGTCAATCCCTAGGGAAGGAAACAAGGCTACAATTGAACTTTATTTAGCTATAGACAACCTTATACCTAATCAAAATTCTAAGTTACAATACCTCACCACTGAATTAGTCCCATGTCCTTTAGTGCCAGATAATGTCAACCACTTGCAAGTATCCATTGATTATAAATACATCATAGACTTCATGAATAGTTCAGTGTATTTTATGCTCATATCGTTTATGAAGTCAATTAAAATACCTTTGATGTTAACAAATTTAAAGGTAAACTTGATAACAAGGTCATTCCATTGAATGACAATAAGATTCTCAAATGAATGATAGCCTTAGAGAGACTATTTGATTCAAAAATAATAGGCGAGGTTGTAAATATTCCCAAAGTGGATGGGAAAGACTACAATGAAATTGACCTAGGTTCACAAGGCCAACCTCAGTTGGTGAACATTGGTACAACCTACATAAGTATTGAAACCAAGAGAGCTAAAATTCTATTGACCAAGTATAAGGATATAATATCATGGTCCTATCATGACTTGAGGGTCTTTGATACTAGTGACATAAGCCACATCATACCTCTAAAGGAAGTGTACAAGCCATTTAGGTAAAAACAAAGGCCAATCAACCCTATCATAGAGCCAATGATATACAAAGAGGTAAGTAAGTTACTAGATGATAAGATTGCATTTTTCATTAGACACTCCATATGGGTAGTTAAATTAGTAGTAGTCAAAAATAAAAATGGTGAAATTAGATTGTGCATTAACTTTAGAAATCTGAATAGAGCATATGAAAAAGACAATTACCCCTACCTTCTCTTGACCAAGTAATCCAAATTGTTTCTAGTTTTGATATGATGTCTTTTCTTTATGGATATTTAGGGTATAATCAGGTGCTAGTGAACAAAGAAGATAGGATGAATACTGCATTTACTACTAAGTGGGTCACTTTTGCCTATAAAAGAATGCATTTTGGATTAATCAATGAATTTCTAACCTTTCGAAGAGAAATGGACCATGATTTCTAGGAGCAGATAGGTAATTGAATTATCATTTACATGGATGACTCGATTGTCTTTTCAAAAAATAAGGAAAACCACATCATGCACTTACAACAAGTATTTGAAAGGTGTGGAAGGTATGGAATTTTTGTCAGCCCAAAGAAAAGTATTTTTTATGTAACTGAGGGACATGTATTAGGACATGTCATAACCAAGGAGGGGATATCTATATAATTGGATAGAGTAGATGTAATATCAAAGAGATAACCCCCTAATAATAGGAAGGAACTAAAGTCTATCTTTGGTAAAATCAATTTTGTAAGAAAGTTCATTTCTATTTTTGTAGAAATAGTAAATTCATTGAATGAAATGTTGAATAAAGATATCAAAATCACATGAAATGAGGAAACCAATAAAGCTTTGAAAGACATCAAATAAGTAATTTGGAAAAGCTCCTGTATTGAAAAGTCTAGATTTCACAAAAGATATATGTCTTTATTCCTTTGCCTTTGATCATACAATAGTTGTTATTCTAACTCAGAAGATAGATAAGTGTGATCACCCCATTGATTTCATGAGTAATAACCTTTAAAATTTTGATTTGAAATATTCTTTGATTAAAAAACAATCATTTGCTTTATTCAAGGTAGTGAGTAAATTTAGACACTATATCCTTAGAAATAAAGTGCATGCAATTTTACGAAACCCTGCCACTAAGCTAATGTTAAGTCAATGTGATCTAGGAGAAATCAAAGGTAAGTGGATGTCTATCTTTCAAGAATATTATTTAGAAATGAATGCTACCAAGTTGGTAAGATCTCAGGGTTTAATTTAGGTAATTTTTAATACTAATCCTAAATTAAGTATTATACAAGTTGATCAACAAAGATTTCAATCCAATGATTGGTATGATCAAATTATTCAATTAATAATCAATGAAAATTATCCTATAGGATTAAGTAGAGATCAAAAGAGAGATTTAAGGCTTAAGGAATCCCATTTCCTGATCAAAGATAGGATATTATATAGAAATAACTTTGAAGGCATTTACCTAAGATGTGTCTCTGAGGAATAAGTAGTTGATATCTTGAGCACTTTGCATGAAAAGATAGGAAGTGGAAACCCATCTAGAAGGAATAAAACACACAAGATCCTTATATTTGGTTACTACTAGCCTACTATCTTCAATGATGCTTACAAGCATGTGAGAGAGTGTCATACATGTCAAGTCATCAACACCAAAGAGCCCAAGGCAGCCATGCCATTGAAGCTAGTAATCATTGATAAACCTTTTGCATAATGGGGATTAGACTTTATGGTGGTCATCAATCCCAATTCCTTAGACAATCATAAGTATGCTTTTATTACTACTAACTATTGCATAATATGGACTGAGGGAGTGGCAAACAAGAAATGTAGGATGAAAGAAGTGATCAAATTCTTATAGGAGAATATATGCACAAGGTTTCGCACACTAGTATCCTTAGCCTATGATAATGGATATGATTTTATGTCCATTTAGATTATAGAGTGGGAATATGATAATAATAATATTCTCAATTTCTTATCAAACCATTACCCTCAAGGTAATGGAGTGTCATAATCAAAAAATAAGAACTTGATGAAAGCCATAAAGAAGCCTACAACTAATAAATTAAAAACATGGTAAAACTTACTCAAGTATGCCCTTTTGGCAAATAGAACTATAGTCAAGAAAGTTCTCAAGGCATAACCATTCTTGCTGGTATATGGTTAAGAACCTATATTCCTCATTACACTCAAGCTACCAAAATACAAGTTTATGCAAGATTACATAGAGGAGGATCAAGAATTTGAAAATTCAAGGCTTATTGACATCATACAAATGGAAGATGCAAGAGAGTAATATTTTGCCAATTTTAGTAGACACTAGACCATAGTTAATAGGTGGTTTAATAAGCATTTAATGATAAATTTGTTTTGATAAGGAGACCTAATTATTCTTTGGGATAAATTCTCAAAACCAAAAGAAAAACATGGGAATTTCACACCTTTATTGATTGGCCCATATCATATTGCTAAGACCTTGGGGGATAACACCTTCCAATTAAAAGACTTGTAAGGATCAAAGTTTACAATGACAACCATTGGGAAATACCTTAAGCATTAATTCTTTGTTGTCCCACTTCAAGTCTTCATGTAATGAACTGTAAGACTGATTAGAGTTAGTGTAGGTGGGATTTATATTACTTTCTTTTCTATTCTTTCTTGTTGATTGTTATACATAGTGTTTATATATATATATATATATATATATATATTTATTTATTTTTCCTTTGATTTCTATTTGTTTGGTTTGTGTTTGGTATATTTGATTTCCATGTTTTGTTCCTTGCTTTTAATAAGCATTTTTTAAGATAGTCCTCAACTCAAAATACATTTGGGTGCTCAAAAAGAACTCCATAGTTTAAGAATACAAGTATGCCTCCTTAGCATTGGTTGATCATATATTGTTGAAATGTGAGTATGATGTTATAGTTTGGAGAAACTAGTAAATATTAATAAGTATATTAATTTTTCCTTGAGATTCTAAGATTTGTTCTGATCTAAGCTTGATTCTAATAAGGATTGCACATATAGGGTGAAATATTGAATTAATATGACAAAGTCATACCTGGGATAAAGTTTGTAGCCAAGGATGATTGTCTAAAGATAAAACATTTGATCAAATCCTTAAACTTGGTTAATCTAGTTCCTAAAATTTTATAGAAAGTCAAAATGATTTGAAAAATATAAAAATATTAGATATGGGTGTCTGGCTTGCAGTGGATCAAATCCTTGAGTAGAGCCAAAGGTATCTCTATTGGGGCTATGGTTTCTTAGCTGGTAATAGAGCAATTTCCAAGCCTTCATTGAGCTAAGGCATGATTCTTAAATGAACATCTAAATATGATATAAGTCAATGTTAATGGTTAAGGTCATGAACCTAGAAGATGTTCTCTAAATCCTATAGCCATTAGTAAGTAGATTCAATTCACACACACAACATGGCTATGTTTTGATGTTTGATCCTAATTTTACATGTCTAAGACTTGTTTTAACTATAAATTAATCTTAATAATCTAATCAAGTGAAATAAGTAGACTAGCTATTGGTCTAAACCAAAGTCTTTGAATTCTAACATATTGTTATGTTTTCCCCAAAAATCACCCTTTTTAAAGGTCAACATAACTCCAATTCTAGAAATGGAGACCCTTGTTTTAAATTTGGTAGATTTGTGTTAATGATTGAAAATTCACTTGATCAGAGTACCACTAGCATGTTTGCACATTATTTTTATTTGAAGATCATCCACACCTGGTTATCATTTGGATTAATTGACATGTTTTCAAATGAACATGGTTTTAACCCTTATAATGTTGATAATGATTGTTGTCTATATTTATATATTATAGGTTCAATGAATCTCATTTGAGAATGAACATGCTTAGGGTTTTGTTCTTTAATGTTAAAATTAAATTTTAATAGCCTTTGGTTTATCAAAGCCTAATTGAATCTATTTTAAGTCACGTTAAAACCTTAGTCTAATGGTTTAACCTAGGTACCTTTTGAATTACATTCAAATTTATGCAAGAACAATTTATGCAAGAGAAATTATTTGTGCCATGGACATAGTTTAATTTTTATCCCAAGACTTAGTCATGTTTTTTAACATGACCAAACCTTAGTCTAAAAATCTTATGCTTAGTTCTTTTATGTCCCAAGCCCTCCTTAATTAATTATTATTATTGTGGTATAACTAACCACATGGTCCCCTTTGTTATGTTTTAGAACTTAAAGCCCTAGAAATTTTATCCTAAGTTTTTATCATGTTTTTCAACATGAATAAAATCATAGTCTAAGACTTTGGATTATTTTCTTTATATTTCCTAAGCCTGACTTAATATTTTTATTGACCACAATATCAATGATGCACATTTACTTAGGAAAGATTAATCTAACAGTGTGTGTTAAGTCAATACTTCAACAGAGCCCCAAAACAAGTGAGAGGGTGACAAGTGTCACCATCACAAGAACCCTACCAAAGATCTATGAATTAGGAATTTGAATCTAGAGAGGATGGTTAGTATCATGTTAGTTTCAAAATGAAAACAAAATGAAAGAAACACACTAACTAGCATAACATCTCTAGCCCTCGACACTTGGGAGAGTTTAGTTAACAAACGTGAATAATGCACACAATTCAAATGTAAAAGAATCCCATTTTTACCTTTCTTGGATGCTCTAAAATGCTTGTTGTGGTGGCTTGCTTGGTTTGTGCTCATGAAGTCTTAATCAACAAACATTTTTCTACCTCCATCTCTCCCTAGCACCTTATGGTTTTGGCATGGCTTGGAATCAATTTGGCATGGTAGCACTAATTTTAATTGATTTTGGAATCATTTTTGAATTATAACTTCACATTATCATATCTTAGAAATGATGTTAATTGCCTCTCTATTTATATATTTTTGAGAATGTCTAGAATCAACCTAAATCATCCATCTTGAGATTGAGATGCGTGGTTGAAGATTAATTCAATTTTTATAATTAATTTTATAATTATCTTCATCATGACATTAGAATAATGGGTAATTAAGAGGCATGGAGGGCTTTGATGAGGCATGGGAGGCATGATTCCTGATATTCGTGGCATTTATGGCCTAGGGATGTCTTCCCAAGAAATGAGGTCACCTGATGATGCAAATATTCAATATTCATTTCAAAAACAAATTAATCAACAAGTTTCCATGTAATTATTAATTATGCCTTCATTTTCATTAATTACATCTTAAGCATGATTAATCACTTTGTACACAAATTACTAAAATTCATTAGAATGCCTTATTATTGGTCTAAAATTCAACTAGACTAGAATTAGAAGGTGATGTTAGATGTGTTAGATCCGTTATCCCATTTAGGAAGTTACTAATAATAAATAATAAAGGCACATGTATTGTGTAAGATATTTGATATAAAAGAGCAATCTAGAGCACCCAAGTACAAAATTGTCATTTCGACTCAGATTGATTTGATCAAAGCTAGCTAGCCCATTGATTGTAATGCCCCACCTCATGATACTCTACCAAAAATTAGTAATTGAATATGTCAATTTTAACTCATTTAATGCATTTTAGTGTCTTTAGACCAAATTGTGTATTTTGGGTGGAAATAGGTCAAAAGCTTTATTGGAGGTCATTGGTGGCCAGATTTAGGTATCTACAGTTTGCTCCTATTTGGGAAGATGTTGTAAACCATAGGTAAAGTAATGTCTTCTCAAATAATTAGAGATGACCTATATGCCAAAAAGAAGATGATGGTTGACTAACAAAGTTCTAAATGGTTTTAGGAATCCTATGATGATGCTCCCTTAAGGGAGTGGTCATCATATTTGTTGATGGGTGATCCCTAAAAAATAAATAAGAATAAAGGTGGAGTTAACCTGTGGTTGAGATTAATCCAGATAAGAAAATGTTTGCATGCATTAACATAAAAAAGATGTTCATTTTTCCAAAGGCAATTATAATCAAGAATAAAAGTTAAAATAATGAATTGACCATAGGTGGTTATAATCATTATGAGGACCTGAATTGGCTAAAGATGATGGTGCCCTAGTTAGAGTTGATTAATAATCATAACTCAAAGATATAACCTAGAATATAGATTAAATATGAGTGGGCACAAAATGATGAAAGGGATGGATAGATAAATGAGATTGATCAATAAAATTATGTAGTTATACTTGGAAATGAGGAGATGCTCATCTTGATTAATAATGATACAACTAGAATGGTCAAATTAGTTATATTGATCAAGGGTGGGATGGAAGGATTTACCAAGGTATCAAGGAGAAAATTTTGTAGATCCATTTATTATAGACCTTATTAAAGCTAATTTTTGTTATAGCATGTGATGGTAGATATCATGATAGAACACCATAAATACTTGGCCAAAATATGCATAAGGACTAACTCTCGATATCCAATAAACACTTGAAAATAATGCACCAATCACAAAAACTATAATGACAATGTTTAAGTATGAATATGGATAGACTCAAGAATAATGTGCTTGAGGAATCACCCAAAGAACACATATAGACCAAGTCAAGGCAATAGTGCTGAAAACAGACAAATAGGCAAGTGAATAAATAAACAAACAAATAGGAAAACAAACAAACAACTTGAAATAAACAAAAATAAAAGAAATCCTAAAAATAAAATCGAAAGAAAGAATCCTAACAATGACAATGCCCCAGTAAGGTGGATCAAGGATAATTGACTAGGCTTAGATAGGACAAATGTTTTTGGATTTTGAAATATTATGAATTTTTTTTAGAATTTTGAGGTATCTTAACTTGTTAGAGAATGACAAGATACCTAATCACAAAATGGTGAGAACATTTGGCTTAGGTTACTTGCAAAATAATGAGAGCACATGGAGAGGTAGACTGAAGTGACCTCAGCATGAATTGAGCATGACCCACATAGTCTTAAAATGACCTCAAGCTATAGTAACTTCATCCACACAAAAGGGGAAGAAAAACTAACTAGGTCCTAACAAGTTCTTGAATCTGACAAATGGCCAGTCAAATGAAAACAATAATGGCAAGGTGGTGTGGCAATGCATGATAAATAAGTGTTTCCCATAGTTTGCCCATAGGTAGATATAACTAAGATACAATATCATAGGTCAATGATATTAATTTTCCCATAGGTAGTTATAATTAGTATCAAGATTGGTAAAACACTGATTTGCCCATAGGTCGTTATAATCAAGCTCACATAAAAAAATATTGATATAACATGGAAAATGAAAGATATATTTCCAGATTAACTATCACACTACTTTCATAGACTGTCATTGTAAACATGGATTGGATTGATTGTTAAAAATTGATTGGAATCCTCTCACAAAAAATTCAAGAATAACCAAATGAAGCAAGAGCAAAACTAGATTGGGTAAGATGAATAAAAATAGGCTTTGGTCTAGATAGGAATGGAATGATAGGATGACATGGCCTTGCTAAGGACAATGCTAGTTTTTTTATAGATTGGATAAAATGGTAAGTAGGTTTCCCCCAACTGATGGGGTGAATAGTAAGAACATTCATCAATGGCAAATGGACATGTAACAATAGCAATGACATGGCAATGTGAAATGGTATGGTACATGTTGTTAGCCTACATGTGGTTTTTGATTATTTTATCTATGTTGATGGGGAGATGTACATCCTAATCAACAAATGATATAAATATAATACTTGATAATGTTAATTTTTAGTCCACACATCATCTAAATAGTTACTTTGTCAATAAATGGATATATATTTTGGTTGTCAAGAATGCTTTTGTGATCTTCATTGGTTGTTGATTTTTATTCCTTCAAACATTGAGATAAGGTATCTTTATATAGTCTAAAAAGGAAAGTGCAACCATAGATGGTAAACAAGGAAAAATAATGGATGGTAGGTTTGTTATTGAAATGGAATGGTAGATAATAATGGAATGTGGAATGGTGGGGAAATGAAGATCAAGACTTTCAGTTATACATAATGTTGTTAATGTTAGATTCAAAATAATTTTGGTTGTGGTGGGGCCAAAGACTTACTCTCTCGATTGGACCACCATAGGATTTTCTTGTTTGATCTTAAAAGTAGTTACCATCTGATTGGGTTGTAGATAAGAAGATATTTTAATTTGATCTTTGATTTTGTCTTCATCAAGTAATGAAGAGATTTTATGTTCATCTATTAGTGCCTTAAAGAGGATTTCACCAATGAAGTTATCTTGAATGTCCCATAGCACCTTTGAGAAAGTTTCACTAAGGAATGTTGACTTTTGACTTTGATTATCTTCTATAACTTACAAAAAAGTTTCACTACGAGAGTGTTCTTCTGCTATATGAATATGGTCTTGGCCTCCTTGCTCTTCTTCAACTATTATACTACCATGGATACATTTTAACAAAGTGTGATTCTATTGATCCCAATCGATAGTGATGGGAGATGGAATTCCAATGATATGGATATTTTAGTTGATGGTAATCACTTGTAGAATGGTAATGTAATGGGGAGAGGCTACATAATTTTTTTATAAGATACTATGATAACTTATGTCAAAGTGGAATTACTTATCCTCAAAAATAGTAGAAGGATCACAAATGTATTCAAATTGATCTGTAATGCGTATGCAACCAATGTTGTAACAATCATGAACATATTATTCTTTCGAATTTAATTCTAACTCAAGGGACTCTGAATGTAATGTTGAGACTAATGTTGATTTATATTATAATGGTAAATTTGATGTTAGTTCAAGAATAAAACCTAACTCTAACTTTGATTATTCATCTGATGGGTATTCTATTATGATGATGTCTTATTGAATATTTAGTTTTGGACAAGTAATGGCCTATGATGGCATAATGGGCTCCACAAAAATTGGTTTGTTAAAATGAGACTCCTCTAGAATGGGAAATAAGTCAAGAGATAACTCCTGAAAGACTAGCCTATAAATAGGAGGCTCTTGAAAAATAGACACATGGTCGGGGTAATGATTTTTCCAAAGGTAGTTATAATCATTAAGAAGTGACTTGACAAAGACTGGCTCATCAATGTGAGATTCCTTGACAATTATTATAGGATCAAAAGGTGATTCATCATAGGTTGACTTATCATAAGTGGTTGGTCCAAAAAAAACATCTTGGATTGGTTGGTTCTCTTGGCATTAGTTTCCAATGAGTTGATAAAGACTAGTTTTGAACACAACTTGGTCTTTAAATGATTGGAACAGTTGAGGTTTGGTTGGGATTGGTTATATACAAGGAATGACTTGTAGTTTGATAATGGTAGCGCATTGGGGATCATGATTTCTTTCATGAGATAAAGGATAAAGTCTTGAGATGGTAACGATAAGGAATTATAGGGTTTGATTGCTTGCACAAGCCAAATGACTAGATCTTGGAATGATGAAGGGGCATTGTGGAGCTTAATTGCTCACACAAACTAAAAGATGAGGTCTTGGAATAGAAATGGTATGATGTGCAAGATCCAGATTACTTTCATAAGCCAAAACATCCAAGTCTTCTTCATAAACCATATCATCCCAGTCGTGAGTTGGCTCATAAGCTAGTTCTTGACTATGTTTCATGTATTGATTATTGCAAAGAGTGTAAGGATTCATGTCCCAAATAACATTATCTATAGTTGGGTCTTCAAATTTATCCTCATAAGCCTCTTCATGCCAATCAAGGTTTTGATTTAGATTTTTTGGATTTTGACTATATTTCCCATATGGAGTATTGTAGGGAGAATAATAAAATTCCCTAGAAAATCTCTCTATAGGGGTTCTTAATGGTATTTTTTGTGGCCATTCTATCATAAGTTAGATTTTATGTGACTCCATCATAAGTGTAGTGAGACATATCCATGTAAATGATGAAAAATGTGAAACAAAAAGGCTTAGAGTTCTACAAACTCTAAAAAACTATGTCCAAAGGACAAATGGTTTAAGTTTAGTCTAACTTGGTCAAAACATGGATCTATATCTCTAATGTGGTCTAAAAGTGGATCTATATCTCCAAAATGATTTTTTTTAAGACTTGGTATAAAATAGTCTAACACCAAATGTCTAATGTTAACTTTCATATGCACAAAAGGTTAAGTGTCTAAATAAAAACTGCATGTCAAAGGTCTAGATCAAAGTGTTCCAAACAAGGTCTAAACTAGGAAAGGGAAAAGTTGAGTGACTAGGTCTTTTGTCTAAATGTGGAGTCAAAATATAGGCTCAAACAAATAGGCATATGCTAGTACTTTTGACCAAATAGTGTCAAAATCTAGACTTGAAATAAAGGCTTATGTGATTTGATTTAATCTAATAAGTTTGGAATCAACTTTGACATAAACTTGACACATATAATTAATATAAACATGATCCCTTGGCATAAGGCATTAGAAAAAAGGATCTTTGAAGAAAGACTATGTTTTCCCAAATAAATGCATAAATAATGATGATGATAGGCATTAAACAAACAAACCATCAATAGTTTTCAAATTTGGGTAATCGATTAATCAAAGTTATGCAACCTAAAAGGTAAAGATGTATGTATCAACCCCACAAATTGAGGCCTAAACATAAATCAATCAATTATTAAATCCAAATGTGACAAGGCTAATTGAAAACTCAATATTGAAAACTAGGATTTGACTAAATAGGGTAGACAAGATTGGACAGCATGATAGCACAAGATAAAGATATAAATGGTATACATGACATGGTTTGAAACACATGATTTTTAATACAAGGTAAACTACTCTTGAAATAAATTGAGCAGCCTAATAGTGTAAGCATGCTTGAATGATGTGACAAAAAAATAGCCATATGCTAGGACTTTTGGCCAAATAGTGTCAAAATCTAGACTTGAAATAAAGGCTAATGTGATTTGATTTAATCTAATAAGTTTGGAAATAACTTTGACATAAACTTGACACACATAATCAAACACAAACATCATCCCTTGGCATAAGGCATTAGAAAAAAGGCTATTTGAAGAAAGACTATGTTATCCCAAATAAAGGCACAAACAATGATGATGATAGGCATTAAACAAACAAACCATCAATAGTTTTCAAATTTGGGTTATCGATTAATCAAAGTTATGCAACCTAAAAGAGAAAGATCTATGTATCAACACAAAAAATTGAGGCCTAAATAGAAATCAATCAATGTTTGAATCCAAATGTGACAAGGATAACTGAAAACTCAACATTGAAAACTAGGATTTGATCAAATAGGGTAGACAAGATTGGACAACATGATAGCACAAGACAAAGATGCAAATGGTATACATGACATGGTTTGAAACACATGATTTTTGATACAAGGTAAACTAGTCTTGAAACAAATTGAGTAGCCTAATAGTGTAAGCATGCTTGAATGATGTGATCTATGTTATTTTTCAAAGACTCAAAAGGCTCAAAATGTTTTGACATTATTTGGGTAGCATAACACTACCCTCCTCAACTCAAATGGCACACACATAAAGAAGTTTAAAAATTTTCAAGGTGCAAGCGTAGTGTAAAATAGCCAGCATAATGCCCCTTTAGACAAAAGATTGACATATAAACAAAGTTATTTTGACATGGATTTATGAACAAAAAAACAAGTTTTAGTCTCAAAACATACCAAGAAAAAATGACCAAAATACACTAAGTATAATCATCCAAACCCTAGAAAGGGTATGGCAATGTGGGGTTGACTAAACTAGCAAGCTTTCAAATATTTCTAGGAGAATCAATTACACAATGACTTTCATATCAAACGATACAAAAGATAAGCATACAAATTGGGTGACCATGGCATTGGTTAGTTGTAAAAATGTCTTGTCTTTTTTACAACCACTACATCCTATTTTTGCTCAGTGTAGTGTAGTGTCCAAATATAGATACATCCCATGTGTAACTTAGAAGGAGTAAGTGAAGTCAATGTGAGGAGATGAAAACCTGGGTCAAAACTTCACTAAATAACTCATGGGAGGTAATTATGTCCCCCTAGAAAGATAATATTTCATGAAAATAAAAGACTAATATAAATACTTTAGGGTCATTTTCAAGGTCACCCAAACTTTGATGAGTTTATGGGGAGTGCTTTAGATGGCATTCTTCCTAAGCCTTGGACTAGGATTTTTACAATAGGAATGACACTTTTGATTCCAAGGGTTCCTTAAAGGGGAAAAATGGAAGATCATACATGCAAAATCCTTCTCTTTGATAAACAAAATTAGATCAAATAACTATTGAAGACAAAAAACTTTTAGAAAGATGAGTTCATTTTTACGCACCAAATTCAAAAGATTAAGTGGTGTTCATTTGACCCCTTGGTCTTAGTTGTAACTTTGGAAACTAATACTAAAAACACTTATTAAAGCACCTTAAATCTTACTTTAAGTACCAAAATAATGTTCTTAATTCATTTTAAAACATTTGAAATATGTTCTAAAACATGCTTTATCAAGCTTGAAATCTACTAGTTACATGTCTACCCTTAAGGCATCACCCCAAAAGTAAATCTGTTAGATTAGAAAAAATTTGAATAGATTTTCCAAATTTTGTAAAAAATATATGAAAATTGAAGCTAAATTAATGTCAAATTCTAAAAATTTAGGAGAAAACACATGGTTTTAAAAAAAATCATCCAAAATGGAGTCCTATGACCCCAAACCAAGCATTTTAAAATAGCTCTTAGGTTTTTATTTCTAAGAAAACATAGTGAGTGATGTTGGTTATATAACCAACATCAGTTACAATTACTAATCAATGATTGTTATCTAATCGACATTAGTTATACCAGTAGTGATTGATGATGCTTATGCGAACTGATGATGGTTTTAATAAGTGACATTGGTTACTATGTAAACTTGTGACAAAGAAAAATGGAAAAAAAAAGTTAGAAAATCAAATTGAAAGATTTTTAATGATCCAAATGAAGATTTTAAAGTTGTAGAGTGATCTTCTTCATGTGTGGCATGCATTTTTTCCCATTGGGTGTGCCATATGTGAACTAAGAATATGACTCAAGATAGGATGGTTAGTATCGTGTTAGTTTCAAAACGTAAACAAAATGAAAGAAACACACTAAATAGCATAATATTTTTAGGCCTAGACACTAGGGAGAGTGTAGTTAACAAAAATGAATGAAACACACAACTAAAACTCAAAATAAACCCTCTTTTACCTTTCTTGGATGCTCCAAAATGCTTGTTTTAGTGGCTTTCTTGGTTTGTGCTCATGAAGACTTCATCAATGGAATTTTGGCTACCTCCATCTCTCCTTGGCACCTTTTGGCTTTGGCATGGCTTGTCTTGGATTCAATTTGGCATGGTAACAATAATTTCAATGTCTTTTGGAGTCATTTGGTCATTAGAACTTTGCATTATCATGCCTTAGAAATGATGTTCATGGCCTCTCTATTTATAGATTCTGAGAATGTCTAGAATCAACCTGAACCATCCATCCTAAGATTGAGATGTGTGGTTGAGGATTAATTCAATTTTTTGAATTAATTTTATAATTATAAATTTAATAACATTTGAATAATGGGTAATTAAGAGTCATGTATGGCTTTGATGAGGCATGGGAGACATGAATCTTGATATTTGTGGCATTTATGGCATAGGCATGTCTTCCTAGGAAATGAGGTCACCTAATGATGCAAATATTCAATATTCATTTCCAAAATAAATTATTCAACAAGTTTCCATGGAATTATTAATTAGGCCTTGATTTGGGTTAATTATTTCTTAAGCATGATTAAACACTTTGTGTACAAATTACTCAAATTGATCAAAATGCCTTGTTATTGGTCAAAATTTTGACTAGATTAGAATTAGGAGGTGATGTCAAATGTGTTGGATCCATTATCCCATTTAGGAAGTTACTTAAAATAAATAACAAAGGTAAAAGTCTTGTGTAAGATATTTTATAGGAAAGATCAGTCTAGATCACCCAAGTATAAAATTGGCATTTTGACTCAGAATGATATGATAAAAGCTAGCTAGTCCACAAATTGCATTGCCCCACTTAATGATACTCTGGCCAAAATTGGTACTTGAATATGTCAATTTCAACCCATTTAATTCATTTTATATATTTTGGGTAGAAATTAGCCAAAATCCCAATTGGAGGTCATTGGTGGCCAGATTTAGGTGTCTACAAGATATAATGGTATGTAGAAAAATATGATTTGATAGAACATGATTGATTAGCCAACAGTGATATGATCATGTGAGATCAATTTTGATAATTAAAAATACCCCAAGTAAGAGAGAATGTGACAAGTGTCACAATTTTAGTAAAAGAAGATTGAGTGGCCAATATCATTCCACCCCTCAAATCAAGATTTGATGAAGTGCATTGATCCAACCAAAAAAGTCTAATAGTGAGTAATGAAGGTTGAAAATTCAAAAGGCCCAATGAACAAATATGGAGACAATAAGTGGCATAACCAAAAGACACAAATTAAATCTTGAGCATATTTCAAATATCAATGTTATGTAGATGAGCATACACATTTTGATCAATGGTCCATAAAGCATGAAACATAATTTAGTAGATCAAGATCAAATGTGTGCATTCATCTATGAAGAGATGATTTGATGGTTCAAGATCAACATTGAAATTTCAAAAAAGATTAATATGAGTGTGGAAGTGACAAGTGTCATAATTATGGGGAATATAATAAGCAACCAATGGTGTTTAATTTATTAGATTGAGATCAACAAACTACGTTGATCCATGAAAATAGATCCAATGGTGTGAGAGAAGGTATAATTTTCAAAGGGCCTAAAACCAATAAAATTTTGCCATGTGTCTAAAAATGATAAATGGTCATATTTAAAATATTAATGAGCAGGATGCCATGTGATGCCACATCAGAGCTACATAAGTATAATATACAAAGTTAAAGATTTTTTGGATATGTAGAAAGTAAAGGTATAAATGTGAAGCTTAGATAAAATCCAAGGCATGAAACTCATAATTTGAAATCATTTCCATCATTAAAGCTTTGTGAAAACCTTTACGAAAGCCATAACAAGTATAAAAGACCTAATTTGACCCTATGATCATTGTGAACAAGCTAAAAAGAAGCTAATTATCACCTATGCAAGAATAAAGTACAATATAAGAGCAAGTAATTTAGATAATTTCACAACCATGGTGTCATAGAAAAGTGTTTCTAGAGAATATGTGGAGCTCTATTTGACCTTACATGTATCAGGGAGAATTTTCAAAGACATACATTTTGATGCCATAGTTTTGAATACAAGGGACAATAGTTGGTTAAGCTTGTTTTGGACCATTGATAACCAACAACCCATCATAAGAGAGGAGAATAATGTGTCTGCAAAGATGATCTACTATGACATAGTCACCATTAATATGATAAGTCTACATTATGAAGTAGCTAAACCTGAGGTAGTACATTACATACTTGTCCTTAAATCAATTTTTTGAAGATGGAAAAATAGATATGGGATTGATTATTCATGAGGGTATTTCAGGATGATTGATTACATCTTTCCCATAGCTTTTGAAAATTATTAAAAATTGCCTAAGCCCCAAGTAGACCTGACCATAATCGACAATTGGGACAAAGATAATGATTTGAAGATCATCATTTCCCTATGGCTATATTTTAAAAACCAAGTGTTTTTTGACTGAAATAATAATATCCCCATCAGTTAATTTAGAATTGGAATAAGAATGATCATGATAATGATGAAAAGATTATGAGGAAATGTAGCTACTACATATGTAGACAATATTTGGGTCTCCTTAGTCTACTTCATGGTCAATAAATAGGTCACCCATGCTCTTGGTGAAATGATCAACACTTATTTGAGTAGATGTCTTTTGCAATTAAGAAAAAGTGTAAGACTTAATTCCATATGATGTCATTATTTTTATATGCCCTTATTAATACAACCAAGATTCCTAACCTTAGGGAATAGTCACCTAATAGGACATAAATGATTTCATAGTATTACTCCAAGTTACATATATTTAATTATAGGTACCACATCCACTTAATTTGTGACTATGTTTATCCATATCTAACCAAGTCCATAGCTAGGAATCAAAT
This sequence comes from Torreya grandis, assembly GCA_037957365.1. Lineage (NCBI taxonomy): Eukaryota > Viridiplantae > Streptophyta > Pinopsida > Cupressales > Taxaceae > Torreya > Torreya grandis. Next base: position 147,388 of record JARHVA010008137.1, on the reverse strand, counting down.
GTTAAGAGTCATTCCCTTGATCAAAAATTCAATTCAAGCCATGGGGGACATCTGGTTATATCTTGATTATATAATCATCTAGATTAAGGGAACCCAATGCACTCCCCTTATATTACTAGTCCATGTGCCAATCAAAGTAGTATAACAGGAAGTGGCTTATCAAATATGCAATGGTATAGATGGTATTTACAAGACTAAAATGAAGGAACTACTCCATACCCTCCCCACAACCATTGGTAGGATTGTGTTTGTATTATGGGACAATATTGAGGCAACCTCCAAACATAGGACTTCCTTCAATCTTCAAATTTATGTGATAAGTTAGTGGGATCCCTATGGAATATTTAAGGAGCACATGAAATAAAAATGGATGTTGAATGTACGTTATGATCACCAGCTAGGTCTTTTTAACCCCATTTACACAAAAGCTTCTTTATTCTTTGAGGTCACCATTAGATTGAAAAGTCACAACAACAATCCAAAATCTAAGATACAAAGGGAGCAAAAAGGAGAAGATGATAGATGGAAATTAGGGCTAAGGTATTACTATTTATTGAGTGGTCTACCTTCTAAACCTACACTAGCTAAATCAATGAGTGCCTAAATAAAAACATGAGTTGAACAAAGTCTAGAAGAGAGGACTAATGAAATTGCATCTTCTTAATCTCAAGTGGAAGATCAAGGATCACTAGTGAAGGAGGTTCATATGGTATCATTATACCCTAGTGAGACAATTGAAGATGCTTTGAAAATGCTATCACTAGCCTATGAGTTAGATGATGAAGAAATGGAAGAAGTAAAGGAAGAAAAGGGGAAGTAAGTGTTGGATCTAATTCCTATGGATCCCCCTAAAATAAATTATGAGATGGCCATTATTCTAATGAATAATAAGAATCCTAAGGTGACTTTCACTCATCCTTTAAGTGTGGTCGATCTCTTTAGTGAAGAAAATTTAATCCAATCTCTAATCAATGTAGAATGGTTCATCTATGGTAAATCAAAAAAGGAACCTACTATACAACATCCATAGGCCATGATGAAGGCCAACAATATCACACTTTATGAATAGGTTAAGTCATGTATAGTTTCCTTTCAAAATGATGAGGAAAAGGAGATGGCTACTCCAGGAGAGTCAAGTGGAACAGAGATGGAGACCCCAAATCCAAAGGTAACACAATCTTTAATTGGTGTTAAATTTGACCCAAAAACTACTAGTTTATAGAGGGTGACTAAGAAAAAGGCCATTGTTGGTGGAGAGGAGTTCACTTTCTAAAAAGTGAAACCTTTTGTTGGATTGACTCTAGTTGGAGGACAAAATCCTTGTGAGGACCCAATATTTGAATAAAATGTTCTTCAAATGGCTTAGGATTAGTCAAATAAATTGCATACAATGATAAAAGGTGTCTCATAATAGAAGAATAATCTAGAAAGAATAATAATATTATCAATCCTAAAGGACAAGTTCAAGCAATTTGAAGACTCCATGGCTAATTTGTTCAATTCTCTGAAGTCAATCAGGTCCAGATAGTATGTAGTGAGTAAATAAAATACCATAACATTAGGACAAGTTGGAAAATGGTAAAATTAAAGATACTAAGTGAATTATTTGATCAAGTTCTTAACCAAGAATCAAATCCTTGATTTTAGAATAGTCAACCTAACCCACCTTAATATGGTTATGCCTATATTGGTGGATAAGATCAAAACCCTAAACAACTGGTCTAAGAAAATAGAAGATGTTTCCAAATACTTCAAATATATATAAGATGAAATGTTACACATATTGGATATCTTGATCAAAGAGTCCACCACACATAGTCCCTTGGGTCTAATAACTGATGAGGAGTTCAAGCATATAACTACCCAATTCATGTAGGAAGTAAGAAATCAAGGACAAGGGAAGATATGGGATGATAACAAGAATATCATGGGATTGATTTTGTCATCTGAAGAAAATATAAGAGATTCCAAAAACATCAAGAAAGCATATTAAAGAGGTAAAAAAGGATCTCAAGGGCCTAGAGGATTGAGAAAAAGAACTCTTCATGAGACCTATTATTGACCTCCTGATTATTAATGAGCAACATTACAAGATGAAGATCCTATAGATAAGGAAAAATACTATAATAGCACAAGGGTCTAAACATCAAGCCATTTGACTTAGGAATAATCTTTTTGTAGAAAATAACATATAAGATTTTAAAAGAGAATATTTTTTTGTAAAGGCACGTGTAAATTTTAAAGCATACTACCTATATGTTAGTCATTTTGAGTCTTTGAAAAATCTATAGAATAATTTTAAAAAGATAGATATCCTTAATATTAACATGACTAACTGACATGACTTAGGAATGGTCTATATAAAGAGGTATTGCCAATTGTAAATGGAGGGAGTTTTTGAGCTAAAACTATTTTTTAACTTTTGAGAAAATTAATACAAATCAAGGAGTTCTACAAAGTTTTTCCACATTTTTTTGTATGAATTGCTATCATGGATTCTCTCTCATTTTTTTGTCCTTATTCTCAATTTTAAATTATCCTTGTGAATTCTAGATGTGCATCTTTTTAAGTGAAAAGTTACTAATTTTTGCTAATGCTAGATTAGTTGAAAGTTCTAAGCTTTAATTCATATTCTTCAATTTTATTACATATGTGTTGATGTTGTTTGCTTGCATGGGTGAATATTTAAAGTTAAGTTATTCCTTATTTGCACTATTTAATACTATCCTAAAATGTTTTCCTAATGTCTGATAGTATTAGATCTTATGTTACTTCATGTCATATATTGGTTAAATATATGTTCATATAAAACTTGAACTTTGTCATGCCATTTGGGTTAGATATCAGTAACACATTTCTTCTATAGCTTACAATTTTTGTTGCTCCATTTTTATCAATTCACCTTAGATTAGAGTCATTTTTTTTGCTCCATTTTCATCAATACACCTTAGATTAGAGTCATTGTGAATACTCATATTAATTTATCTTTAGACTTAGTTTTGACTATAATTCATTTCAAATAGCATAGATAATTTTTGATATCAAAGATCAACTACTAAGCCATGATGGGTCCTAACCACCAACTAATATAAATTTTTGAAATAGTCCATTTTTCCTACCTCTATTTCACCAAAGACAATAGTATTATCACAACTTACAACTCATGCATTGGATTCTCTAAATTTAGAAATTACTAGTGTTTCTTAAACACTAAGAACCATATATGATACACCCTTAGGCATCAACACAAATTAGTGGCTATAGTTGATACATATTATTGTTAGAGGTACAAGCCACTGAGTAAGGATGGTGAATTAGTGGTGGAAAATAATATAATTCAATTTGAATTATTTCAAACCCTTAATCATTTAATACATACATCCATGGAGCATATAAATCATATATAGAAATGAACAAGAAAGATGATTCAAGATGAAACAAATAACACAAGACATATTTGGGAAACACTCTTAGGGGAGAAAACCCACTAGAGCCTACAACTAAACTACTAGTCTATAATAAGAAGAACCAATTTAGACTAGTTATAATTGATCAATGAAATTCCATCCCTTATTTTAGTGAGACCAGAATCCCACAAGGAGCTACTACACATATCTAACTGAGCTACCACAACAACTAAATATTTAACAAAGTTTCACCTTGAAAGGAGGCTATAATCCCCTAGATGTTTAAAAGCCATAACAACACCTATGAAAAATTCCACATTTGAATTGATGTCTTCAAAACTTGATGGTTGACCCATGATTATCACTCTTCACCTTCTCAGAAATAATTCTATCACCACATAAACAACATGACAAAATTTTCATACAAAAAGACCTTAATATAATCTAGCCTTTAACCAATCCATTGGGAACACACCTTTTCCATCACTCACCATACACGCTCTCTCAAACAATATTTTGAGCACACTCACTCATTTTTCCTCTTCTAGGCTTATTAGTTCTAATGACCTATGTGATCACCTTCATCACCTTGATAACACATGCATGTTCAATTATCTTCACTCTCTAGTAGTCCTCACTAACCTATACTTTCTCTTTAAAAAAAAATTCTCCTTCACTTAGCTCCACATTTTCACAACTCTATCAAGTCTAAAAATCAACTTCTTTGGTTTAACTATTTATAGAGAATTTATGAACATCATTATATTGGTCATCCATTAGACATGCATTACCCCTTAAGGAATCTATAAAATAAAGGCATGACTCAATACAATTCACATATGTCATCCATAGCACCCATGGGACACCCTTAAGAAATTACACCTTTCAATGTCTCATGGAGACCTATTCACCCATTTATCACTTCATCAAGCAAAAAAAGAACATAGGAATAATTAAAAATTCATATTTCCACTCCACATGATCCCTTTGACTTTTTAAAATGATCATAGTCAACCCTGCTCACTTCTTTGTATGCTCAATCAACTCAAACATAGACATTGTTTATAAAGACACCATGAACAAACAACTAGTCAACTTATTAAGATTTTTTCATATTAAATATGATTTATAAAACCTTAATATTACACAAATATGTTATTCATGGATTATAAAATACTTTAAAATTTCTAATTCATCAAGATATATCGAAACAGCATTAAAACAAGCATGAACAATCTTCTTGGGTTACTTGTAGACCATACATGAAAACATAGCCAAATTTGAACCTCCATAACTTTGACTGTACACACTTTTAGATATTTAAATATATATTTAATGATGTAGCTTTGAGTTCTATATAGATTTTATTTTTACACCATGAGAAAATTCATCTTGGATCAAAATTTATAGCCAAAATATAAAGCACTAGTTTTCTTTTGTTAAATTCAAATATTTTTAAAAAAATATTCAGAGTTAAACCT
>JARHVA010008137.1:135000-137500 GCA_037957365.1 Torreya grandis | reverse complement strand
TGAGATTGCAATCCCACAAGGACCTAGTACACCTATCTAGTTGAGCTACCACAAGTGAGACTGCAATCCCACAAGGACATAATACACATGTCTAGTTGAGCTACCACAACAACTAGACATTTAGAAATTTTCACCTTATAAGTAAGCTACAACCCCCTAGATGTTGAGTAGCCACAACAACACCTATGAACAACTCCACTTTTGAACTGATGTCTTTAACACCTGATGATGGGCCTCTGATTATCTCTCTTCACCTTTTTAGAAATAACACTATCACCACATCAACAACATTAAAAAATATACATACACATGAACATAAATATATTTTTCCCTATAACCAATCCACCAGGCACACACCCTTTCCTTTGCTCACCATACACACTCTCTTAAACAACCTTTTGAACATACTCACTCATTCTGCCTCTTTTAGGCTTATTAGGTCCAATGACCTATGTGATTACCTTCATCACCTTGATAAAACAAAAATGTATAATCTTATTTACTCTCTACTAGTCCTTATTAACCTATAATTTCTCTTTCAAAATGTTTTCTCCTTCACTTAGCTTCACATTCGTACAACTCTTTCAATTCTGAAAATCAACTTCTTTAATTTAACTATGTATAGAACATTCATGAGAATTACTAACTTGTTCAGCCATTAGACATGAATTATCCCTTAAGGCATCTATTACATCAATACATATCTCATTACCAGCCAAATAGGTTATTTATATCACCCATGTGTCACCCTTAAGTAGCTACACCTTTCAATTAGGCCCTTGTAGCTCTTAAAGGTCTCATGGAGACCTATTGACCCATTTTTCACTTCATCAAGAAAAAAAAGAGCATAATACCACTTCCAAATGCATAGGTCTACTCCAAATAACCCCTTATACTTCCTCAAATGATTAAATCAACTATGTTGACATTTGTGTATGGTTAATCAACTCAAACATAGACTATGTTCATAAGGATACCATGAGCTAACACAAAGTCAACATATTAAGCTTTGCTCATACTACATATCATTGATAAAAACTTCATACTATATACATATGGTCCTCATGGAATTTAAAACATTCCCCAATAGTTAATTCATCAAGAGATATCAAAACAACATTAAAACAAGCTTAAATAATTTTCTTGGTTCACTTGTAAGACATACACAAAAACATAGTCAACTTTGAACATTCATAGCTTTGATTGTACATACCTTCAAATATTCAAATATATTTTAATTGATGTATCTTGGAGTCCTCTACAAATTTTATTTTCACATAATGAGTAAATTCATCCTAGATCAAAAGTTATAGACAAAATACAAAGCATTGGTTTTCCTTTATTAAATTCAAATATACAAAAACAAACACTCATAGTTAAACCTAGGACACTATGTTATCATCTGGTGTCCCCAATAATTATATTGATCATGCCCCATAAATATTATTTAATATTTAAAATTATAATAAACCAATTCTAAAATTTTAAATGTTGAATACTTGACCTCATCTCATGTAATCTTACAATCTTGACCACACATGCTCTGTCAATCTCTTCGAGATTGTCCTTGCTTTAATAGTGATAGGAAAACATCTCTTTGACCTATTAAATTTAATGTACACCATTTATATTAATCCATAATAATACCCACTCACAAATTATCCTTGAAATAATCTTGATATTTATCTCTACTCAATGTTAAACATCAAACACTTCGCATTATCTCGCTACATTTTGCCATATTAGAATAAACATGCTTTATTGATCCTTTTGTAAGGAGTTAGATCTTTAATAAATTTAGCCATTAAACACTTTTAACCATTTTAATAACTACACACCATATACCTATATTTACAAAATCCCATGAACCATTGGATCTCCATCTATTCCTTATCATTAACATCGTGCAAAAATTACTATGGGGATCATTGCTTACCTGCCTAGAAGGCCAACTTTGCACAGGCATAAATTCTACCTCACTCACTTGCATATTCTCACTTTGAACCATATTATACTAATTCATATGGGAATCAAAGCATGTGTCCAAATTATCCTAAAACCTTTATACATGCATGATATAACTCTATCAATTTGCTCACTCACATTTTTCTACCATAGAGCCAACTATGCCAAAAACTATTTGGAAGGCCAACTTTACACATGCATATATTTTGATACGCTTCATTTCAAGACCTAAAATTTATAAACTATTAACAAGATACTAAAATAAACAAACCCATATGATAGTTTTGTCCTTACACCTTCACACATGTAAAATATAACAACATCAAAAGGCCTACTTAGATTTTCTTGCCACATTGGAAATTTGCTAAGTATGGGAAAAAACTATCAAATTACTTGGGAGACCAAATTTTCACTTTCATATCTTATATTTCAATTAATCACATGATCTGAAATTTAGAACATAAAAACTAGGAAAAAATGTGATCACAACCATATAATCAACTCCCCCTAACTCATCCACATGTGGAAATGGTGG
>JARHVA010008137.1:37500-130000 GCA_037957365.1 Torreya grandis | reverse complement strand
CCATGGGGGGTACCAATGATCCACTTATATTAATAGGAAACTAGATGGGTGGTTGAAAATACCTCTTTTATAGAGATGTTTCCTTCATAGTTGTAAATATCATCAAAAGTTTAGTCAATCTTGGAGTAACTTGCACAATCATTATTATTGAGGGTAAGGTCAATAGATGGTATGGGGAGTTATAATTAGGATGACATTTTCTTTAGTATTGGTGGAATCCAAGGATTAAAAATAAAGATAGTGACCAAATTTTCAAAATGAATTTCTTTTGGAGTCTTTATTATCTTTGGAGAAGAAGAAAGAGAAATTAAATCAATAGTAGTAGTATAACTAGACAAAATATCCCCATTAATGGCTAGGTGTAGACATGTAATTGATATTTAAATACCATAAACTAGATAACTAATAAAAAAAATTATCATGTCTATGCTCTTGTTCTATTATGGTGTATGGACCTAATGTTTTGACACATCAAAAGAGACTTACTTTAATTTCTATCATCCCAAACTCAAGGTCTTGGAATTTTATAGTTCATCTTCTTCATTATTTGATTATTCATCTATATTATAATCAACTAGAGATAATACATGCCCAAACTCCTCTTCTTTATTTTTTTCATTTCATATAATGCTTCATCTTATTCCTCTTTTTCCTCCTCTTCTATGATTGGAAGACCAAGTGATGGTTTTTCTTCTAGTTTTTTACCATTGGAGGAAGGGGAAGATTCTTTATACTTCCTTTGGTATAAATAAATGGGTGGAGTGTAAAGTGGATGAGATAGTGGAGTAATTGTATGATTATGACTGATAGGAGATATGAATTAAGATGGTAGTGAAGGAGTAGTAGATGTGATGAATGATACTAAAGTGTTTGTGGAGGGCATGAAGATTTCTTGAGAAGACTTAGGGGTTTGAGGAAAACCAAAGGTAGTGGGAAAATATAGGAAAGTAGTTTGAAAGAAATCCAAAAGACTCACTTAAGTGACTATAGTGAGGGGTGGCAAAGGTGTCATCACTAAATAGCTCTACCTCTACTCCCTTGAATAAGCAATTGGTTTTGGGATCTAGGAGACCCCTTAGAATTTTCCTCCTAATTTGAGAGTCTGCTTCTATCTAAGTGCCATAATAATCTAGATCTTCATATTTAGTCTCTATTTAAGGGGAGGGACATCTATCCTTTTATTGATTAATAGTTCATTGAATTAGAGGTAATTGATGAATCCATGTAGCTTATGATTTTTCCTTAGTTATGTCCAGATCATACTAAAGGGATTGATCCCAAGCCATATATATTGAGATATTTATCATTTGAATCCACACTTGAGTATCAACTACAACATTTAAAAAAACCATGTCATGATCATATTCCTCATGGCCATAAGAAACTTATTACTTTTTCTTCTACTTGAGTTGTAGGAGATACCCCCTTACCTTGTTCTTGGGTTCCCGTTATTCTAAATGTGCAACTTGTAAATTGTACTGATTCTTGGCCTTTCCAACATGAATAAAATGTGATATAAAATAATAATGTTATTATCCAAGTTTAAAGGATTTTTGAAATAATAGTCAAAATGTCTTTGACCTAGTTCCTCATCAATGTTGTTATAAATTTAGTATGCAATTTCTTATTCTATTTTTTGGTCTAGAACATGGTGTCATAGTAGTAAGGCAGTGATATTTGTTTCATCTATCCTAATAATAATGGAATTAGGGTAATACTAATATTCTCCCATTTTTTAATGTTATTTTTTATATTCTTCAATAACCTAGGCATTGTAGTGCCTTGTATATCCTAGAATGTTTTAGAATAAACCTTTTTCATATCCTCTTGATTTCATTTTTGTAGCTATGCACAAACATGAAAGAGTTGTCTTCTCCTACCCTCTTTATTAGATATAGGTAGAACATAATATAAAAATTTATGTCAGTTGATATTTTATTAGGATGGAGGATATGTGACTTTATCTTAACACTAATAATGTCCTCTAGTGTCATTAATTTATTAGACATCAAATTATATCTAATAGAGGAATCCACTCAACCTAGATGTTTGCAATACTAGGAAAACCATACAACCTATTCAATAAGACTATAATTATCCTAATTCTAAGATTGAATTTTATTATGTAATTGTATGAGATAACACCTTTGGGATTCATCCTTTGGCCTTTAGCAATCCATTGTTTTAACTTCATGTTTATTGTGTTATGCTCAATCCAAACATTGGTTGAGACCTAGTTGTAGGAATTTATGAGTAAGGGGAGTCTAAAATATCTCTCAAATTACATACCTAAGATGTATATGGAAATATTATTAACCTTCCTAACATGAAATAAATATCCATAAATAGTTAAATTAACAAATAAAACTCTGATTAGGTTAATGGACAACATTACTTATAATTTGGTTTCAAATTTGTGGAGGCCTTATTCCTTTATTGCGAGGAGGTCATTTATATATTACTTCTCCTCAAGATATATTTGGTCCTCATAACAATATATTTTTATACACTCAACCCATTCCTAGAGGATTGGATAGTTTAGGAATCTTAAATCCAATGTGTTACTCTTGAATATAATATTTATGTATTCAAGTCCTCCTACAAATGAGTAGGTAGAAGGAGCTAGAGATTTTCCTTATTTCAAATAAGAAGCCATTATTCTTTTATAACCATTACAATTCTCTATGTGAAATGATTGGTTTTTTATGTGGTTTCTCATTGAAGAAATTAGGGATTTTTTGTTGTTGGGGAGATCAAAAACATAATTGTTGGATTTAAAGAGTAATGGCAAAGTGAATCCTAGCTTTATGTAGATTTTATATAAATTGTTCCTAAGCCTGAGTATTGAATGCATTCATGCAACATTAATGTTTATAACAAATATTTTATTTTACTTCCATTTTTATTTAAACTTTTTACTTAGCTTTAGCAGGTTGGTTTCTTTTCCACATAGTGATACTTCATTAAGTTTATGTTTAGTCACTACTTTAAGAAAACTAGTGATTACTCATTGAGTAGTTGATTTAACATGTTGTTAACCTTTTATATCCATACCTTAGATGCATACCTTTACAATAAATTACACATCTCTAAATTTCATCATGTCAGAGCTTTAGTCTTTCATTTTTTTGTATTCTCCATAGTTGTGGGTTAATGTGATCAAGTCACATGGAATGATCTTAGTGTTATAGGGACTCAAGATTTTCAAATGCTCGAGGCCCATTCATTTGAACTGTGTACATCCAAATTGATCCCATGTAGCAAAAAAAATTTGGAGTGATATTAGTGGCATAGGGAGTTTGAGGGATCAGATCCATTAAACTATAGATTGTAATTATGATTCAACTCTCCCATAATTGAGTTGGGGAATAAATGTGCCATATGTCGATTGCTTAGAATTTATAAGTTTAGAACCATTAGAATATATAGAATAGGTATATTTAATCCTTTTTGGGTTTTGTTTGACATAAATCTCACTAAGTGTTCAACCACTCAGAGCTAAAAAAGCTAAGAGGTATTAAAATATGGAGGCTCAAGACCATTAAATTTTTTAGATGAAAAATTGAAGTCTTTGCATTACCAAGTTATTGAGATGTTCAAAGGCTCAGTAAGTTGAAAGACTTAGAATTTTATCAACTTTTTAATATCCAAAGGCTCTAGATGATGTGAGAGCGAGGCATACAACAATTCCATGTAATTAAAGTGGGGCTGACTTGGGGAGTTAAACAAATCCTAGTCAATGATCTTGTGATCCCATAAAGTTGATATAAACTAGGAAAGAAGATTAATATCATTAGTTTCTAAACCATACCATAAAAAAATAACTCATGAAAACCCAAGGTATATAATAACTTAAGATATTAGTTAAAGATTTCATTTTTATGGTTTTGACTTATTGTAAATTTTGACTTCACGAGAATAACCTTAGACTATGAATAAATAAAAATTAGAAATATGGACTTCTAAGGTTCTTAACTTCCTTAATTAAGGATTTTACCATAATGGGTCCTCATTTAAAATTGCTTACATGGGGTGTGTGTGTTAGGGGCATAAAAAATGGTGACTTATAGGGGAAAATACTCATGATTATTTTGAGAACCCAAAATTTTAGTAATATACTATAATAAAACTTCATTATGACAAAGAAATAATTAGGAAACCAAGATTCCAGAATAAACTCCTATTTCTTCATGCATCACACTAACGTTTCCATTCCTTGGATTTGTGTGTGGTATAGTGAGATTATTTTTTATTAGTTATGAAAAATTTAATGGAGAGATGAATAAAAATTATAGGTTTCACATTGAATTTTAGCAATGCAATAAAAAAAATCTTGGGTATTACTTTACTACCATCCAAGCATATATATCCCTAACAGAGATACCTCTAGTCCCAGTCAAATCATTTCTATACTACCATCTAAGCATCTATATCCTAGGTAGAGGATAATCAAATCACCCATATTTAATTACTTTGCATGATTTGTTTTTTATAACATAGATATAATAAGGGTTGGATACCACCATTGGCTAGTTGTATGAATAAGAAAACTTATTTATCAATATGACCTTGTAAATGCATACAAAGTCCTAAGTTTTATTATTTTATATCCAAGTTTTTGCATTTAATAGTTTTATAAATCTTCAAAAATGGAAATATTTTATAAAATTTACATGAATATAAAAAAAAATACCTAAAACATAGTAAATTTACTACATCTAAGTAAAACTTAGCTTAGTTACAATACATACCTCAATATTAGACAATCTTATACTTTCAAAATAGATCTCCCTGAAGACTAGTGATGAATTTTTGCATGTCATCCCTTTATTTTGACTTATCTCTATACTTTTAGTTTAAAAAATTGGTGAGATAGTTATCCATTTTAATAATTTAACCTATAAATCATAATGACTAATATACAAAAATCAAAATAATGAAAAATAATAAATATAGTACAAAAATTAGTAAAAATAATCTACTGATATCAAAATGTTGAAAATAAGAAATATGTCATATTACTAATCTAAAATTTTACTCATAATTCACTCCGATGTGTCTTCAGTTAGAAAAGCCATGAAGTAATACCTCAAAAACTACACATTATTGGAAAGGTGAGGACATGTCCTTGAAGGTATTTTAATATAAAGTCTTTTTATCAAGGATTTATGATATTTGATACATCGCAATCCATAAAGGAGTGAAATTATCATGTTGTCCTTTCTTTTCATGAGTTTTATCTTAAAAGAGCACTAGGTTTAAAATTTTGAATGCCTTGATTTTTTATCTTTGTATCCCATAAGAGCACTAGGTCAAAAATCATGAATGACTTTATTTTGGATATTATATAAAACTTTAACTTGATAATATCCAAATGTTTTCTAAAGTTGTACAGGGCTTTAGTTCTTGTGTCTTCCATCTGGACTATATCCAATAGCCTAGACTATATTTTTTCATCTTCACCATTATAATCTTGCATAGATTGATACCTTGGTATATTGGGATTTATAGGGAAAATTGGTCATTATCCATATACTAGAATAAAAGGTGAATCTTTGAGAGCTTGTTTATGTTTGGTTTCATCATTCCACAGTGTATATTTCAACAAGAGATGCCATTCTCATGGTTTATATTGTATCGATTTATTAATGAAATTTACTAGATTTTTATTCATGGATTCATATACTCCATTCATTTGTGGATAATAATTTGAAGAGAATTTAATTGTAATATAATGATTAAAACCACATTTTATGAATTCAAATGATTGAAAAGCTAAACCATTATCACAAAATATGGGAAATGGGGTGGTAATCCTGGTCACTATATTTTCCTCCAAAAATTTATGATGTCAACTGCTCTAGAATTTTTATCACTAGTACTTTTGTTCACTTTGTGTAGTAGTCTATATCTTTAAGGATGAAAAACACTCATTTCTCTTTTGGAAAATAAATTATGTTCATGGTAAGTTCTGACATGGTTATGAGTATCCTTGAATATTTTTGGGCTAGTTGTAACTTATTCTTAAAATATTATGATATTTGGTATTATCTAAGGGGTGTCCATTGCCTATCCTTTCATTCAATTCAATCCATATTTCATTAGCTTCTTCTCTTGACACGCATATGAGATAGATGCCTTCATAGTTTTTTCTATATATGACTCCCCTTTTTATCATGTAGTGGGTTAATTTAATCTTGAGAGATCGTATTTGTTATCTATTTAGTTTAGGATGGCTTGTACTTGTGAGAAAATAAAGGATGATCTAAGAGTACCATTCACCTTCATTTATCTAAGTTTTATTAATTTATTCAATACTTATGTGCATGTCAGTTTGATCCATCAGCTAGATAATACCCTTGCCTCTTACCATTTTTGCATGTCTGATCTCTAGTTAAAAATCTTATAAAATAAAAAATAATTTACCTATCCTTTCACCTAATCCATTCTCTCCTAGCATAAGTTTGACACTTAGGTCTAGAACAATGCCATACATTTTATTTTGCAAGATGTTGTGACTGAATTTCTTGATGGATTTAGTTAGGGCATAAATTTAATTATCTCTCATAAAATATATTGGTTCAACACCCTTTAGATTGGTACTCATGAAAGAAATTTTGTGATGATTACCCTTTACCATTTATGTTAATACATCTATGGTATGGTCTAAAGCAATGAATAAAGCTAAACAATATTTATTGAAATTTAGACTTATAAAAACTAGAGCTTGAGCTATAGTAATTTTGATATCTTTGAAGGCCTTCTAGGATTTTTCCATAAATTCTATATTTACATCTTGTTTCATAATAGTCTTCAATGGTTTGAATATTTTGAAAAAACTAGAAATGAATTTTCTAACAAAGTTGATCTTTCAAAAGAATGACTTTGGCTCTTTTTTGTTCTTGGGAGATGTTACCCTAGATATGGCTTGGACTCTATATGTATTAATGCAAATTACATAATTAGTGATAATATGACCTAGAAACTTTCCCTTCGTGTCTTTGAAGATACTCTTCTTTGGGTTTAGGAAGAACCCATATTTTATGCATCCAGAAAACACTCTATGCAAGTGGTTGACATGATCAGCTTGGTTTTTTGAAAACATGGTGAGATCATCCATGCAGATGATAATACATTTACCAACCAACCCTTGGAAGGAAAAATATATTACTCTATGGAATGTGTCCCCTATTGAGAGTATATATTGAGAGGGGGGTGAATCAGTAGACAAAAATGTACATTCAATTCCAAAACCCATTCATCATTCATTAATCTAATCTAGCAACATAAAAATGAAAGCTTAAACATCCAAATCATGAATAAGAGTATACATCATGTGAACACATCATTTATGTGGGAAATCCTCTAGGGGAGAAAATCCACTCTCAATCTTTCAAACCAATGGACTACAATCCTATAAGGATAATACAAATGTGAGACTTTATACCAGCTGCATCTGATTAAGGAGCATCCACCCTTCAATTAGTATAGCTACAACTAGACCTTTAGATAGCTCCAACTAATAAGGAGGATACAACCCCCTAGGTGATTAAGCACCCACTTAACCACCTTGAATATGATTTACACCACTACTCTGATGTCTTATAAATTTTATGACGACCTTTTGAATGTCATATAACTAAAATATAATTCTCTTTTCTAAGTAGGCACTCCTAGCTCATTTTCTCAACTAAGTCACCCTTTAGACTGTTAGGTATAATGACTTGTTAGATCATGAATCTAATTAAACAAAAATGAATAATTCTATACACCCTCTTATGGTCCTTAATTACCCAAATATTCTTTGTTATTGAGCTCTTTCCTTTTTTTAGCTTCACACACTCACTCTCACACCTACACAAATAGGCTAATTTGAACTTGTGTGTGTGTGTGTGTGTGTGTGTGTGTGTGTGTGTGTGTGTGTGTGTGTGTGTATCACTCCATCATCTAACCCATATTGGTCAGCCAAGATAATTCAAATAATTCTCTAAACATTATAAAATATCCTCATACATGTCATAAATTCAACTCAAATACTTCATAGGTCATCCATACTTCAAAACAAGTTGAATCCTCCTTTAGATCTCAATTCGGCCTAATGCATTAGCCCTTATAGGTCATTCACCACATATGACCATCTCCATGAATAATAGCCATAAATAATTCTTAAAAAACATAAAAAATACCTCAAATATATAATTTATCATTCCCACATTGGTCTAGAACATTTGGAACTCTAATTCATACCTTGAACCAAGCCTTTTAGACTACTCGCTAATAGGCCTAGAAACCTAGAAAACATAGTCATATAGAACTCAATTATACCAAATAGTTTCTCAAAAAGACACCTAAAAAACACGTGCATAAGTCTTAAATGACTTAAAAAACACATCCAAATCCATTTTTCACCTTCACATAGCTAACACAGGTCAAAACCAACTCAAACAAATTGATTACTTAAACTTGTTATGCATGCCAAAAACTAAGTCAAAGATCTTTGTCTACTCCAACCAAATAATGGGAAAATAATGAACACAAAGGCAATTAATTGAAGCTTTGAGACTCATATAATACCACCAAGATATCACTAACCTCAAACTATGCTTAGAATAGATCAAACTAGCATCTTTAAATAGGCCACTTTAGACTACCTACAAGCTCAAAAAACTAGTCATGACGAACATGACATCTAACACTTGTGAAAACACTTCATTGATATTCCAATGCATTAATATTATCCTTAAAAAAATTTATAAAATTTAAAATCACAAAATTGATATGATATAATGGACACTTCTCTACTACAAATGACTCTCACTATCATGGGTTCCAATATCTTGTTATACACAGACTAGTCATTTTGTGAGCTCCTTATAGCTATTTTATAAGTACCATAAACAATTAAACATAAGTTAAATATGAGTAATAGGTCTTTATATAAGACCCCAAACCATTTTTTCCATCCCTAAACACCTGAAATCAATCCTTAATAGGTTCTCGCTCTGACTAGCTTTTGTTCACTATTTGTTCCATTTACACTCTGGAAAATAGTCAAATTAATTGAATTATATAATTGAAATAAGGATTATTTCTCACCAAAACAACTCTATAGAATTAAATATCAAGTTCTATCCTTAAATCTATAAATAATCTTATGGATTGACTGAGTCAACCTTGCTTGTAGCACTAAAATCTTCATAAATAAGCATATTTTTGTACCTTCTACTCATTGTCCTAACACACCACTACCACTTGGAGATTCCTATAGGAGTCATATATATATTTAAATATTAAAAATTGGTCAAAATATCCATTTTGGGTACTTTCAAGAAATATCTCTCCAATCTCTCCATTATGAGGGTTTATAAAGGGTTTCCAACCAGTTTACATTCTTAACGAATGTTCATAAAGCTCTGCCCCTTAACTCCTAAACCAATGATTGGAAACAATTCTCAAGGACCTTACCCAACTACTCCCAATATCTCAAATTCCCATGAAAACCCTACACATTCCAACAAGCATGAGAAACTTTCTCTCAAGCTCTTTACACTCATTTCTAGCACCCTTTAAAGCTTCTAAACCAACCTTTTGACTTTGTAGCTCAATCTCTAACCTCAGACATTATAAAAATGATTTAAAAAAAATTCTTAACCATCTCTCATGAAAAAAAATGCTTCACAAACCTAAAATCAGCCTTTGACCCTTCACAAGGCCTCACAATCTTATCTAGGCCAACTAGGACAATGGCCAAACTATCTTGAAAACCACTAGCCACCTCTTGAAAACCATAAACCTAACATATTTACACCCTATACATTTATAAAATTCATAATCCAATAATACTAATATCCTTACCATGACATATCTCTCAAAGTACTCAAAACCCCATAGGCAACCACACATAATCAAGCCCACAATTCATAAGATGACTTGCACTCCAATTGAATACCATCTATAAGGACTCCAATTTCTCTCTCAACTACATGAACATACCATGTACAATCTCTTCATGTTCCATGCCATCCACTCATGCTTCCATAGAACCAACTGCTCCCACAAGCTTTCACTAGTAATCAAGACTGTGCTGAGCACTAAGATCATGTATACTAGACCAAGAGCACTCTCATGCCAATTTTTCATAGCCAATCCACTTTACATTAATAAAAACACATCACTACCACAAATCTCCCAATAATATCCCCCTTTATCATTGATGGCAACACTCTTTTTCTCTTTCCCCCTTTGCTAAAATGGTAAAGTAGACTCATCTACCAAATAGGCTCTTCTATTTTTAATCAATAAAATTAAGAATATAACCAAGAGAACATACCTTTCTTTCTCATCATTTTAAAATCAAAGAAAACCAACTATCAGAAATAGATCACAAAGCAACCATAGTGCTTCCCTTTAGACGAAGCTTCCTTCAAGAACCAACTCAGGTCATATCTCCAAAAGACCTATAAAATCCTTGGACCTGACCACTAGGAAAGCACACTAGCTCCCCCTTAGACCAATACCATATGAGAAACAAAGAACTCAGTTCCACCTTTGATAAACACTAAACTCAAACCTTTATGTCTCTAAGAGACCTATATAACACTGAATCACACTTCCTTCCTAGATCCTTAGATCTGTCACCAATCACTTATTAACATAGCTCCCCCTATGACCCTAATCCACTTTAAAGGTTCCCCCTTAGTCTATAAAACCCATGAATATCTATAAGACCTCCAATAATATCTACCATTACTATAAATAGCAACAAGAGCACCATAACACTATGCAAGTTCACATACCTTTGCACTCAAGGCACCCTGTAGACCACCAATGACACTTCAATTATAGAAACATACTTGAATCGTGCCTATAATATACCAGACTACTCATATATAAACAACAAAGCCAACCTTCTTTGGAAAGATATCACAAATTGCTCAATTTCTCCAATAGGCCTAATTAAACCTCTTGTAGCCTTGTTTGGCCACTACAAACCTCAAAAATCTTAGTGTGTGCACTTTCAAATCATGAAACTCTATATCTAAATTCCATTACTATTTACCCTTAAACATGACAAGAACTAGCTCCCAAATAATCCTCCTTAGTAGACTTCCTTCTTTAGCCTATTAGTCAATTAAACCTCCTAGAAGACCAAAACTTGAATAACTTGAAAAATTCTTCCCTTTAAACCATTGTAAAACTTTTTTCATCTACCCATTTGGCCCATTCAGTTGATTTGAATCTTCTAGCCTCCAACTCCAAAGATAGACTATTTTTTCAATCATGTCTAAATGACTAGGCCTTTAAAGCAATAATTGGTCAAAAGTCAACCTCCAATCAGTGCAGACACTTGAACTAGATACCACACCTAGAGACCATCGAAAATCACTTCCATGCTAAATTACAATCCTCAACACCTTTGGGAACCATGATTTCCTTTAAGCCACTAAACACATCCTCTTGATAAGAGAAGTTAGTGACCACACAAAATGCTCCACCTGGCACAAAAAGATTCAACATGTGAAACCACCTAGACCATGTCTCAAACATATGTGCAGACCTTCCTGAGAATAAAATACTTCATGAAACATATCCAAACTTCAAGAGACCTTACATCAGTCATCTTGATAAAAATGGCCAAACACATACCTAAGCACCTCATGGACATTATAAAACCTCTTATTATGATTTGACATGTCAAACCCAACTTGAATCAACTTTTTCCAAACTTCTAGCTCCAATAAAACAACAAAAGAACACATTGGACACACTCTAGGTAGTCATCACTACCAAATTTGGTCAACTCTGACTTTTGACCACAAAATACACATCTGAGCACCATAGAAGATCAAACCACCTAGAATAGATTCATGACTATATTTATCATGACCTAAAAACAAACTCATCCACCTTTATTCTTCAAATCACTACACAACCAAGGCATCAAAAATTGATCAAAAATGCACTTTAGGACTAGGAGACCTAAACATAACTTTTGAATAATCATCCTTACTTATTTTCTATTCACTAAAATGTAGTATAAATTATACTTCCTAAAGTAGGATTGAACATCTGAGATAATCAACAACTCCCATATGATCAACCATCTATCCTTCAGACACTATAAGCTATTATGGCTAAGAACTCTTCAAAGTATTTCATGGAAACACATAGTCATAAATTTTTGTATATATACCTACTATCTATCAAACATCTAATAATTAATATTTCCTTCAAAACACTTAACATAGGATAGCACAGTAATCAAAATCATGCTACATGACCTTAAGGTCATAACCAACATCTTATTCCATTTATCTCTTTATGAAATCCCTTTAAATTGACTCAAAGAATTAACTTTATCCTCATAGTTAAGACCATGTTACAAAAACTCAAAATTCTAAAAAAAAACTCAAAAATAAATATCAACCTCAAATTATTCAATATGTCATCATACTCCTCTATGGCCTTATGAGATTAGCTTGACAACAAAGAAATAAGATATTCACCATAAAACCTTCAAGATCACTTTCAACAATCTCCTTCAATCAATCAGGTCTGCCTTTCATCTTCCTTTCTCATCAGGCCTTCAAACACAAAAACATAGGTATTCATAATTATAATCACATCAGGAATATATCACTGACTTGTCATGATACTCTACTCTACCTCATTCTTTTTAAAACCCTCAAAAATTTCTTCTTTATTTCTCACTTGTAAACTAGGTCATTATTTGCTCTCTTTCATATGAGCACCTTAGACGGTCAATGCATGAACCTAAGGCATGACTTCATGGCCATTCTTGCCTCTCTACCCTTCCCTTCAATGTAATCTGATCTTCAATATATATTCCCTTACTTAGAAAGCTTCATTAGCTCTCATACCCTCATTAAGTCTCATGGAGACCTAATACAAATAGGATTATCTTTCAATATGACTTCAAGGTCCTTTTTGTCTATTAAACTAGGTTTGATTTTTTATTTGGATTAAAAATAATTATTATCCATTAAAATATTCCCTCTTTGACAAACCTTCATTCTTGAAGTACCATCTATAATAGCAAAAAACTTACCTTGACTTAAGTGAAGAATAATCCAACTCTTGACATCCATCTTTATCTTAGATCAACCTTCAAAATTCACTAGTATTGAAAGCACAATTTATAAAACATGAAGAATCATGACAACAACAAGGATACCATACTGATCATCAACAATTCTATCAACTATGCTAACAAGCTAACTAGGCAGACACCATCAACCAAGCTACTTATAGGATCACCTTCCAAGCTAATTAAGCCTAAACAAGGGCCAGATTTGATACCAATTGTTCAAATTATATATTGAAGGGTAGGGGGTGAATTAGTAGAGAATAATGTACATTCAATTCCAAAACCCATTCACCATTCATTAATCTGATCTAATAACATGAACATGAAATCTTAAACATCCGAAGCATGAATAACAACATACATCATGTGAACACATAATTTATGTGTGAAATCCTCTAGGGGGAGAAAACACATTCTAAGGCCTAAAAACCAATGTAATATATTCCTATAAGTATAATACAAATATGATACTTTATACAAGTTCTAACTCATCAAGGAGCATCCACCCCTCAATTTAGTCCAACTCCAACTAGACCTTTAACTAGCTTCAACTAACAAGGAGGCTACAACACCATAGGTTATTAACCACCCACTCAACCACATCTAATTTTATTTCCACCACTATAATGTCTTCTACACTTGATTATGACATTCTAAAGCTCATACACCTGTAATCTACTTCATTTTTCCAAGTAGGTAGTCCTAGCTCATTCACTCAACTAAGTCACCCTTTAGACTATTAGGTCTAATGACTTGATAGCTTATGAATCTGATCAAACAAACATGACTAATCCTATAAACCCTCTCATTTCACTTAATTACCCATCTCTATTATTTTACTAAGTTCTTTCCTTCACTTAACTTTACACACTCATTCTCACACCTACACAAATAGGCTAATTTGACCTTGTATATATATCACTCCATCATCTAACCCATTTTAGTCAACCAAGATAATTCATATAATTATCTTACCCTTATAAAATATCCTCATACATGTCTTAAATCTAACTCAAACACTCCATAGGTCATCCATACTTCAAAACAAGCTCAATCCTCCTTTAGATCTCAATTAGGCCTAATGCATTAGCCCTTATAGGTCATTCACCATATATGACCATCTCCATGAATAATATCCCTCATAAATTCTTTAAAAACATCAAACCTACCTAAAATATATCATTTATAACTTCAACATTGGTTTAAAACATCTATAACTCTAATTCATACCTTGAACAAAGCCTTCTAGATTAGTCGCTAATAGCCCTAAAAACCTAGAAAACACAGTCATATAGAACTAAAGTATACCAAATATTTTATTAAAAACACATAAAAAACACATGGATAGGTCTTCCATGAATTAAAAACACCTGAAATCCATTTTTCACCTTCACATAGCTCGCCCAAGTCCAAATCAACTCAAACAAGTCAATTATTTAAACTGGTTATGCACACCAAAAACTTAGTCAAAGATTTTTTGACTACACCAACCATAATAAAGATAAAAAATCAATACCAAGGACATGTATTAAATAAATTTGACCCATATATTACCACCAATCTCTCATACACCTCAAAATCTGATCATAATAGGTTAAACTCACCTCTCCAAATATTCCACTTCAAACTGCCTACAAGCTCCAAAAACTAGTTATGATGAACATGACATCAAACACTTGTGTAGACACCTCCTTGATATTCAAATACATTTTTTTATCCTGCAAAAAACTTATAAAATTTAAAATCACAAAATTCATATGCTTCAATGGCCACTTTACTACTGCAAACCATTCTCACTATAATGGGTCCCAATATCTTGTCTTACACAGACTAGTCTTTTTGTGAGCTCCTTCTCACTAATTTATAAGCACCATCAACACTTAAACATAAGTGAAATATGATTTATAGGTATTTAAATAAGACCCTAAAACATTTTTTCCATTTCCAAACACCTAAAATCAATCCTTAAATAAGTTCTCAACCTAATTGGCTTTTGTTCATTATTTGCTCCACTTCCACTCTAGTGACTAGTCAGCTTAATTGAATTAAATAATTGACATAGTGATTATTTATTACCAAAATAAATATATGGGATTCAAGGAAAAGTCTTGGCTTTCAAGCTCAAACAACTCTTATGTGTTGACTCAATCAACCCTACCTATAAAACTAAATTCTTCTGAAATAAGCATATTTGTATACCTTCTAATAAATATCCTCACACACAACTACCACCTAGAGATTCCTAGAGGAGTCCTATATACCTTATAATATTCAAACTATGTCAAATAATCCATTCTAGGTCCTTTCTATAAATATATCTCCAATCACTCCATTATGAGGGTTTATAAAGTGTTTCTAGCTAGTTTACATTCTTAACGAAGGTTCACAAATCTATACCCCTTAAATCTAAAACCAATGCTTGTAAAAACTTCTTAGTGACTTTCCCCAACTACTCCAAAGATCTAATCTTCCCATTCAAACCCTACATGTGCCAACAAGCATAATAAACTTCTTATCAAACTCCTTGCACTCATTTCTAGTACCCTTTAAAGCTTCTAAACCAACTTAATAGTTTTTTAGCTTAATCTCTAACCTCAGAACTTATCAACATGATCTAACAAACTTTCTTGACAATCTCTCATGTAAAAACAAGCTTCACAAACATGCAAACACCCTTTGACCCTTCACAAGGCCTCATAAGCCCATCTAGGCCAACTAGGCTAATGGCCAAACTATCTTGAAAACCACTAGCCACCTCTTGAAAACCATACACCTAACCTCTTATCACCCTATAAATTTATAAGATTCATATTTGAAGGATACTGAGGTCCTCATTATGATATAAATCTCAAAGCACTCAAAACCCTATAGGCAACCACACATGGTCAAGCCCACAAGGCATATGATGACTTTCACTCCACCTAAAGACCACCTAGGACTCCAATTTCTCTCTTAACCATATAGGCATACCATGTACTCTCTCTCCATGATCCATGCCATCCACTCATGATTCCATAGAACCAACTACTCCTAGAAGCTTTCACTAGCAATCAAGACTGAGCTAAGAACGTAAATCATGCATATTATACCAAGAACACTCTCATGCCACTTTGTCATCACCAATTCCACATGAAATCAATGAAAACACATCAGTTCCACCAATCTACCAACATCCCCTACATTGATTAATCCAAATGACATCCTTTTATATGTGAGATTTCTCCACTTGATGGTGAATGCAGTCTTCATCTTATCTTTAGCATCAATTAGAATCTGATTGTAACTAGAGAACCCATCCAAAAATGACATCATCTCTTAACTACTTACTGTTTACATCACCTCATCCAATTAAGTTAAAGGATAATTATATTTCTTTGTAGCATTGTTTAGGTTCTTAAAGTAAATGCATAGTCTGATTTCCACATTTTTCTTTTTGATCAATATTAGATTAGTTACCCATGTCAAGTTCCTGATTAGAAAGATGATTTTATCATGTAGGAGTTCTCATACTTTAGTTTTTATAAGAGGTTCTAATGTTGGATTCACTGGCCTCTGTGTTTACCTAAAAATTTAATGATTGGATTTGAGGGGGATAATGTGAGCATTATCTTGAGGTCAAAGATCTTCAAGTCATCATATGTTAATGAAATGACATCCTTTTAGTCTATGATTAATGTCTTGAGTATCTTATTTTCATTCTCAGTGCATCGTAGGGCCTGATTAAAATATTAAGGATTTTGATCAGTCCTTAATCTCTCTTTGGTAAACTCAGACTCAGTTACTTTGAACTAATTTTGATTCTAAGCTTGTGGATCAATATTAAAAGTTCACTCTAAACAAACCATCTATAAAGGGATATGGTTTCTTTCAAATGTAAAAACCCCTATTGTCCTATATATTTAACTTGTATGGTTTTGATCTCCTTTTTAACTATCAGCTAAGACTCAAAGGATATAAAATTATTAAGGAACTACATGAATTTTTTTATCATCCTCAAATACCTAAAAATGGTCTATATTATCTGAAATAGATGGACATGGAACTAATTACACAAATAATATCTTCATCTTTGGCTCCTATAATGATGCTAATTTAGAAACTAAAGTTGTCTATGAATCTATTGTATGGTGTTCTTCTATTAGAATAGATTTGATGATGAAAGCATCAAAATATTATTAGGTTATAGGCCCAATGCTTAATTTCTAAAATAAGTGAGTTTGAATTGGTACTTGTTTTTATCTAGTTTAAAACTAGCTCATAATTGCTAAAAACTTGTACCTACTTGTCACTATACTTTAGTCAAAATTTGAGGTTGAGGATTAGAGCTTCATACTTAGACCTATTACTCATGCATAGGAATTACAAATTGTAAGATGATATATATGTATTCCCTTCTAGATATATGAGGGTTGTGTCAACACTTGAACCTTACTTTGATCTAAACCCATCTAAATAAAATGCCCATAACTGGGTAGGACTTTCAAATTTTTGTTTATGTAATGTAACTTCCTATTTGGTGGTGAGTGTGCACACACTTGCATGGGAAGATAAAATTATAACTTTACATTGGTTTCATTGTGCTTTATGATCATGCATTTTATGGGTTCATGTTCCACTCAAACTTGGTAGGGTACGCCCTTTTATGGAAACCACATATGTGAGAGGTCAATGGCCATGTAACCATTAAGAATTGTGGACCAATCCCTACTCAAGAAGAATCCATAAGATTATATAATGTCAATGACCAATATATCAATATTCTATTGCAAACATGGTTTAGAAACCAACTAGATGCACATGTTGGTTAATTATTCAACACATGAGACCAAGGATTTGTCTACTTGAAAAACCACTCTCTATAACTTTTCAAGAGTCAGTCCTTATTTCTAGCATACATTTGTTAGCATCACATTGTCTAATGCTCTGAAATTAACCAAATATTTGTGCACATTCTTTTTAAACATTTTGACAGTGAGTAGGAAAGGTGGTACTTTAAGTTTATTTTTATATACCATCACAATCACATGTGAAACCTTATATTTATGAGGAGAAGACCTTCAAGTTAATGCTTTGATCAACATTTCCTCTATTTGATGATCTAAGACAACTCATGCATAATGATGTTAGCCTTTATATTTTTCAGATATTAATTTTTTTTGTATCCCCATTTATTATGGGGTTTTACAATTTGTAAATTCTCATCTCTCTTTAGAGGAGGTTAATTTTTATTAGCCTTTAGATTTAGATGAGTAGTATTATTTAGATGTGTTGAAGTAGTCATAGGTTGTTTACTCATATTATATTTATTCTTGGCTTGTTTATACTTTTAAAAGTCATGGATCTCATCTATATTGTCCTTTGGTTCATTATCACCTTATTTTGGAAATGGAGAGTCATAGGTTTCAAAAACTATTGATGTGTTTGGGTGGCTTGAATCATTAGAGGAAGATGATTCCTTCTGATGTGCAAGATTTTTTTCCTTTCTACTTGTTATTAAAATATTTCAAAAATAGTATAGAAATTGATACAATCTAACTCTCCATGTTACATAGTTTTATGAAATTAACACTAGTTTAGAAGAGTTGCATCCATAATATTGATATAAAATATATTATGAGATGGGGCTTACTATTATTTACAGTATCCAAAATTCAAAATTATATGGGGCTTATTAGATGGGTATTTTATATCTTTAGAATCCAAAATTCTAGTTAGTATTCTATTTTCACATGTTACCTATGCATTTATACATGTTTAGAAACTCGTTACTCAATTTTTGTACCATCCTCTACATTGATTCCAATTCTATATTTATGGAATAAAAATTAGTACCTTGTGTAGTATTCATATTTACTAATATAGATGGATGACTCTAACTTTGTTGGTCATATGTAGAAACAAAATTATTTAGGAAGCTAAGGTGTTTGTTGGGTAGAGCATGACTGAAAGGCACCTAGATGTATACTTGGTTGTTGGGCCCCATTTCTTGTTAAGTAATAGATTTGTGAAAACTCAATAAAAACCTAGGAATGAGAAAACTATATGAATGGTTATTATTATTATTATCCTCTAGTGTTTCTAGTTAACTAGTGGCTAATAACTCCAAATAACTTCAAGAACTAGGTACATAGGAAAATGACCAACCATTTAAGACATGAGGCCTTAGCATTGGGAAGTGGGCATATGGGATAGTGATTGAACATTAAAGGCAAAGCATAGTGGATTTGGTAGGATGTGTACCTCCAATTCAATTTCTATAGTTGGTGTACTCCATTCACCATGAACCTAGGATATTCTGAAGCCTATAAAAGGAATCTAAGTTCATTTGAAAGAGAAGGCAAACTAGAGTAGCAAAGATCTAGTTAAATAGTGGTTGAGATTATACATTAGAAGATAAAGGCATTTAGGGATGCTTATAAATCTCCCCTTTATAGTACCCAAGTTTGCCTATGATCCTCTGGGCTTGTAATAGCTTAAGTCAAGCTTATGGTCAACTTATGTGGACTATATATATTTTTTTAGCTTCATTAATGGAAAATACTTTATGAAAATAGTAAAATGACTAAATGTGTTAATTCTTTGAATTTTTACTTATTACATGTGATATTATGTCAAATAGGGGATTGAATCCCCATGAGTTTCCAACCTAGTTTGTTCATGATGGGCTTATAGGTGACAATGAACCATATGCTAGAATAAGAAATATGTTCAGTGTGGTAAAAACCCTTCACCCTAAATGAAACCCATACCTCAATGCAAGACCATACCTAAGTCCCTTAACCCACTATTTAGTTGGTCCTCAAGTGCCTAAATACTATTGAGCTTATGAAACCCAAGGCTCACACCAATGAATGACTAACCATCATTACACTGACCCAAGCCCCTTTAAGAACCAAGTTATGCCATGGCATAGCTAGCCAAACATAAACCTTGGTCCCTTCTCTATTATGCTTCAGGTGAGAACATAAGGCTTGCACCTTATGTATTTTGATGCTAACACTACTGAATGATAAATGTTGATCACCATAGGGATATTCAAGCCTAAGTTATTCTAGAACAAACCTGTATCCAACATGGATAGCTACTTAGGTACGTGACTAGGCCCATGACCCAAAAGACTAACTTTTCCATAATATTTTGGTTCCATTATTGAGACATGTTGAATTTTATTATTATAATGGTGCACCAGGATAATTCTCTAACTCTCCCTCGAGAACATTGAGTAATAGATAGAATAATTAGATGACAAATTTACACTGAGATGTCTAACTTGTAGAGGGAAAAACTCAAAGAAGTGGGTTCAGAACCACTTTATGATGCCTTATACAATATGTTATTTTACTAACTATAGAAGCAAGTATACTGCTGGTTGGCTACTTATGTGACCCATAGAAGTTGAAGCTATAGACAATGCCTCAAGTAGATTGAAGAATGCCAAGAGAGGCTCAAGAACATAGATGCCACATAGACTAGATCCATAGATAGATGGTGACAAGGGGTTATGAACATGTATATGCTTGTGTTCATGGTATAAATGTACTCCTACCCTAAAGAAGTAGAGTACCTATTATTATGCAAGCCCAAAGGTACATTTGTGAAATAAATCAACATTAAAATCAAGAAGTTGATGTTAGATTATGGATTTGAAATAGTGAGGATGGAAGGTTCAAGTCCTCTCATGTATGATCAACACAATGGGGAGAAAGGGGACATGTAGGTGAAGTGTGATGGAAGGAAATGAGTAGATTAACAACCATGAGCTTAGGTGATAAGATTATAACAAGATGCGGTATAGACTGATATAATACTTAGAATATGGAAGTGTCAGGAGGAACTGTAACGAGTGAGAAGGGAATGGGGAAGGATCTATTAAATGACAATCACACCCAAAGTAAAGATCCCTTAAATCCTTAGAACAAGATCCATTGTTGATAGGTGAATGTTTAGGGTCCCTTCAAAACTTGACCATTAGAGATGTGATAGATGCATCTACCCCCTTTGAACCTATAACATGAGCACATGCACTAGATTCCTTAAATATATATATATATATATATATATATATATATATATATATATATATATATATATATATATATATGACAAGTGACCTTGTTGTCCATGTAGAATTTGATCACTTTTAAAATTTAGACCAAAACTTCATGATTGAACAAGTCATCCCATATAAAGAGGTAAGTGAAGATACTATAGAGACTGGGAAATTGCACACTCGTAGTTTTTGATGAAAAAATTCTTTGGAACCCCATAAAATCCCCCTAAAACCTTCCTAACCCTTAACCAACCCCTCTTAACCTAACCAAATCACTATTCTCCTATTCACATACTACTATTCAAAAGTACTATTCACTATGGGACCCACTATCACTATTTCTAATGAGATTTCAAGTGATAGGGCATGTGACATGGGAAGTGACATGGAAGGTGATATGGTAAGTGACATGGCTTGAAAGTGAGGTGGCTTAAGGTGGGACATCATACACCACTTGAGACCTACCTCCATGGTACCTAATGACATCATTAAGCATTAAAGGGCCCCTCCTTGAAAGTATGGAAAAATATTCCCCATGGGACCATAATTCAACATGTGTTTATCCTCATGCATTGAGAATGGTGCCAAAATTCATGGGACACTTAGCCAAAAGATGGAGGTGAGTGGTGAAAGGTATTTTGGACCTATATGAGCCCATGTGCATGATTCCCTCTCCATTTTGGACTCTTTAGCAAGTTGGGAGAGAAACTATGAAGTGAGAGACCTATTGGCTAAGTGGGAATCTCAGCTTCTTGTCTTTCATGACCACTCATGCACCCGCATGGATAATAGTGCTAAAACTCATGGGGTACTTAGCCAAAAGACAAAATAATTTGGTGAAAAGTCCTTTGGACCTATTTAAGCCCATGTGCATGATTCACACACCAAATTGGAATCATTTTCAAGGTGGGAGAAAAACCAATAAGGTGGGAATCCCACCATCCTTATCCCCTTTGTCACTTATGAACCCACTTAAAAAATGGCACCATACTTCACTATTCCTTCTTTTGGCATGATTCTTCACAACAAATTCAATAAATACCTCCTTCTGCTTCACCAAAGGTTAAGTTAATATTCTTTGGATCTTTTTATTTTAGTTTTGGGAGCATCATCCACTTTTTAAGGAGGTCATAATCTTGGATATAAGAGCACAAATCAATGAAACTCTACCCAAGTCATCACAAAGCTTCAACAACATTATAAACAATCATCTTCACAAAGGGAATGTAATATTTGATTTTGTTCTTGCATTTCATTTCTTTATTTCCCTTTGTACTTTCCTTTTCTTGGCCTCCATAATCTTGACCACTTGACCCATTTATTTTCATCTCATTTTTCCCATATTACCCCTTTATTATTCCTATTCCATTCACCTCTTTTACCCCATTCATGTCTTTATCTCATTTACCCCTTTTTCCTCTTTTCCATCTTCACCCATTTTTCCCAATTTTCCATCTCTACTAATTTTCCCCATTTACCCATTCATATATTTGTCTATTTTCAACCTTAATCATTTACCAAGCCCAACTAAACAATCATTTTGACCTTTATCATCAAGTTACCAAAAACATCATTTTGCCTTAACTAATTTTCAGCAATAGTTTATTTAGCTTAGTCATCTTCTACACAAAGTATTTAAACTTATTGTTATAATATTGGCTATTTGATGTTTTTTTATGCAAGTCCTTTCTCTCTTTTTTCACAAACTCAAGTTTTTAAAGTAGGTGGATTGATAGCCTCGTAGGAAGCTTTTACTTCTAGGATCTAACACATGCTAGGCAATCAACCCATCTAATTATCTAAAAAACAAGTGTCTGGTAGTGTGTTCTTATATAAGGTCATCCTCCCAGGCCAAAGAAGATCTCTCACAATGTCTGGAATTTAATGCACGCATCATTTAACAAGTTTTTCTACACACCCTCTTAACTAGTTTTTTTTATTTTCAAAATTAAAGGAAAAAAGTAAAAATTTAGATAGAAATATTTTGGCATGCCCGGTGAGACCCTTATGTTTCATTGGGTTCATAAATGTCTCAAGACATGTAGAATTGCGTTATTATAAAATTAAGCCATATTTATTTACAAAACATAAGTTTTAGTTGCATTTTTTTAGAAAAGATTATATTTTATTTTCCTTGCTTTTCTAAGAAGTCAAAAAATAAAAAGAAAGAAAATAGCATTCATTCTAGGATTAGCATTGCATTTTCATGTTTATTTAGGTGCATTTTAGATTTTGTTTTCATTGAAAATAAATCAAAAATTTATTTTTGGTTAAAAGTAATTACATACATTATTTACTTGCTTGTCTTAGTTCACTTAGATTAATTAAGTAAATGAATTTAATCGTAAAAGCACACATGTTACACAAACCAAAGCACATTCACAATTAAGACATCTAACATACTTGAGACAAGGCTTGACTAGGATATCATGACCTAGTGGATCACCTTAACCTTTCTCAGTTATCATACTTCAATTTAATCACTTAAGGGATAACCAACTCATCTCTATAGTTGAGTATAAACTCTGGATAAATGGTATAAAGGCTAAGCACCCACATTAGCTATGTTATTATGATGTAAGTGGATAAATCCCCAAGTATCAAGCCATGTACATGATCTAATTGAGATTTATTTTTGAGTACCTAAACACAACCTGAAACCAAACATAGATTTCTTTCTAGGACCTATTCAAGACAATTTCCTCTTCATAGTTTTTTATGGCATAAGCTAAAAGAGAGATTAAAAAGAATCCTAGGAAGTATTGTGGTCTTAGTGAATGCATTTTTTTCCTTGAGTCTCTTTTGATTTCTCTTTGTTCTGAGGTGAGAGAACGTATCATTCTTTTCCCATTTTCTCATATGGTTCTTACTCACTAATAGTGAAGGGACCTTGAGGAATAGAACCCACTACCAATTCAAACAATATTTTCATCCTCTCCATCCATGGAACATGTTTTATAACCCATGGACTTCCCTCACTCTCCAAAAACTCCTATTTGTATAATCCTAGGAGATGTAGCTTTTGTCATTTTCCTAAACAATAATCATGTGACCTTACAACATTATCTCAGAACTACATCTTAACAAATCTCGATTTTGACCCCACCTATAGATCCAAATTATGGCATGCCTCTCCACCTCATGAGGAATACCTTCATTACTATGAAAACTAATGAACCTTTAATTACCCAATCCCTTTCATCGACCAACAATCCCCTTGAGGCTACCACTCAAAATCAACCAACCCAAACTACCACTACCCTTATATCACCTACCAATCAATCCTCTATCATAGGAGTGCCTAACTATATCACTACCCATCTCCCTCTAATTACCTCCAACCCATAAAACACCACTTCTCTTCAAAGCCTTATGTTTTCCATACCCTCCATATTATCATCAATTAGTACAAAGATCACTACCCTTCCATCAGCCATTAACCCAACTACCACTCCCACCCAACAAGTCACCTATAGTTATTTTAATAATCCACAATGACACATGCCTACTACCCAACCACCCAACCCTACCCAACCATTAGC
Organism: Torreya grandis; assembly: GCA_037957365.1. Taxonomy (NCBI): domain Eukaryota; kingdom Viridiplantae; phylum Streptophyta; class Pinopsida; order Cupressales; family Taxaceae; genus Torreya; species Torreya grandis. Next base: position 105,300 of record JARHVA010008137.1, on the reverse strand, counting down.
ACCCACATACCAATATATCTCCTCTACTCAACCATTAACATCTACATACCAACCTTTCACCTATCAACATGTTTCTCAACCACCACCACAATATGTAGCTTATAGCCTCCAAAGTACTCAACCCCAAATAGATTTCATGAAGATGATCATCGACAAGATGACTACCCTTGAGTCATCCATGTCTAGAGCCCATAATCTCTTATCCTATGATCAAAATTTTAATGAGCCTATTCATCCTTCAGTCCCTATCAAACCTTATCTAGCCCAATGAAAACTTTCAAAATTTACCAAGTTTCATAGTAAGGAAGACCCTTAACAACATTTTAGAGTATTTATACATTAATTCTAATTGATTTCCCATGATGATGCTCTTCTCCTCTGTATATTTCCTATGCCATTATCCAAACCAACATTGGATTGGTATAGTGCCTTACCCAAACATTCCATCTTCTCTTTTAACCAACTAGCCCAAAACATCTTGGATCACTTTTTGATCAATATATCCAAGAAAGTTTCCATTAATAACCTCTACTCTATCTTGAAATTCAAGGACAAGTCCATTATCAATTTTATATCTCATTACAGGAACTTAATCATCCTACTTTCCTTTTTCTTGCCTCAACTTGATATCATAGAGCTCTTTACTCAAGCATGTGCCAAGCATATCTCATCCACATTACGTGTCCAAAGCTTATAGACATTTGATGAAGCTTTTACCATATCTCACAAATTAGAGAAAAAAGACATTGATGAAGTAAAGTTAAAGTTGAAGATTAAGAACTAAACTTACAATCCCAATGAGCCCTCTTCTTCTAAACAAACCACCAAACTGATTCCAACACCAAAAATAAAGTAACAACTAATGCTACTTTCCTCAGAGCTACACCTCCACCATATACCAACCAACAAAACCCAAGGAACCAAACCTCTAACTCCTCTAATTATTCAAACCAAAACCCAAATAACCAAACTTGGAGCAACCAAAAGCAATTAACTCCACTTGGGGAAACCTATTATTATATTTTGGAAAAGTTATTAAAAGCTAATAACATCCAACTTCCACCAATTAAACCACACCAATAGTTTGATGTTTCTCACTCCATGCTAGGTTGGTAGAATGAAAATAACCATTATGCATTTCACCAAGTCATAGGACATGATATCAATAGGTGAAATACCTTCAAATATGTTATCCAATCCTTTATTGACAAGGGGGAGCTTAGATTGGACAACCCAATGCACCACCCAAATAAGCCCTTGATATATTTAAGAAACCATTTCCAAACCATGATCCCACCAAAAATGAGAGTAACAACATTGAATTCTCTCCTAACACATGTACTATTAACATGGTTCTTGTCACACTCATTGATAAAGAACCCATTCACCAATCTATCAATCCTCCTCCACTTATTAAAATAATAGAGTTACTTTCTACCCTTTTAGACATATAAATAGATGAATTAACCATATCCACACCTTTGATATATGTTACCACGCTTATCTCCCCTATTATAGAACCATCCATTCCATCTTTAGAAGCTATCTCACAAGAAAAGATAACTTCACCCACCAAACATCTAATTTTAGAACCTTCCATCGAAAACCAACATAAAGGTAAGGGATCAAAACTAAAACCTCTAATCCCTTCTTTGGTGGACTAACTTATCCCTTCAAAACCAACTTAAAATTCCACCTAAACAACCAAAACCTCCTCCAAATTAACCGACCCTAAAACACCTAAACCCACCAAGACAACTAAAGTAACCAAACCCCTTCCAAAACCAACAACTAAATAAATCAAAGAGGTAAAACCACCCAAAGGCCCAAAACCATGATTTTTAACCCCCTCAAACTTTCCCTCCATTTTATGTCCTCATCCCTCTACCTTGATCATGAATCCCATTATTTTTTACCAAAACCCCACCACCTCTATTGGTTACACTTTCACACTTGTTTTCTAATGCACCTCCTTTTACTACACCATCAATACCTAAGTTACCTACCTTGTCATCCTACACCTCTAACTCATCAACCATCTTACCAAAACCAAAACAATCAACCAAACATACCACCTTACCTAAGGCACCTATAACCAAACCTAATATCAAACAACCTTCTACCTCAACACCCAAAATAAAAATTGCTAAACCTTTACCACCCTTAACTGAGTTTTAGCTAACCATTCTCTAATAATTATTACAAACCTCTAACTTGATCTTACCACCCATCAAACCCTTTGACCCCTCATTCCCTAAACCATCATGGTTAAAGAATAATTTGATTTGTTTATACCATAGGACACTCGACCATGATAGAGAGAATTGCATATCTCTCCAAACTCTCATCCAAACACTTTTACAAGGAGGATGATATATTAAAAAATGAACCTCTTATGTCACCCATACCAACCCAAACAATAACTGTACCTACCTAATGCTTACCTACTCCTCCACTCTCACCTAAGATTGAAGATGAGTTTAACCACTCTACTACCTCACCCACTCCTTCTATCCACACGACCAATGTTGCCACTAGATCATAAAAAAAAGATAAAGGGAAGGCTAAGCTATCCATTCCTTGGGAATAGCTCTCTTCAAATTCCAAATCAAACTACACCCAATGATATCCATCTTTACATAAAGCCAAGGTGTATATCTTAGGTTCCCCCTAATCTAAACTTTCATGCCTCAACTGATATGCAATATCTATCTAGAAAGCTATTGTTAAGTAGATTCACCAAACCTTAGAAAAAGTAAGCTTGTATGAGTTGATTTTTACTTCTCCCCATCACCTTTAAGTACTCATAGAGGCCTTGTAATCCATTTAGGTCTAACTTAATGACCTTCAACCTCTATCCATAATTGTTGGTTCCTTCCAAACATCCAATCTTGTCACCTTTAAGAATTCATATATACCTTCCATCCACCTTGAGGACCCAAATACCCAACTCTTTATTACTACTTACATCAACAAAACCTATGTCAAAAAGGTAATGATTTATGGGGGAGATAACATTAACATCATATCCTCCTATACTTATGACCAACTCAACTTACTAGACAATATCATGTCAGAATGAACAATGGTGCTCCAATCCTTTAATGACACTATGGCTACTACCTTAGGAACTGTCATCCTTCATATTTGTATAGGAACCCACACACTCCATAAAATCTTCTATGAGGTGGAAGGAGAATTCCAATACAACATCTTACTGGGATGACCTTACATTCACTCCATGGAATGTGTTCCCTCTACCCTCCATCGATGCATCAAGTTTGAGCATGAGGGCTACGTCATTAATATCCAAGCAGACCCAAATATTTTCTCAACATGAAACATGACCTATCACCCCAATAATGTCCTTATACACCCATCTGATGCACCTTTAATAGTTACAGCCCAACTACCAACCATTGATGAAATGTTGACTAGCTCATCCATCCCTTCTTTAAATATCCTCATAGATGAGCCCTTCGGATCTATGTTCCAATAATTATCATTATGGGAGTATTGTCTTCTAGATTTATATGCTCTCCCTACTCCTCAATAATATGGGAACCTCAAACATGACCCTTCCTACAACCCTAACATCAAAACCATCATCCCTTTTGGTCCCACCAACCATGAAATGAACTTCATCTATAGGGGAATTGATTGGCCACTTCTTGCTCCCACCACTACCTCTTCGATCTGACCATTCACCTCTAACCTTTCCTACCTTAACAAACTAACATTCAATAAATTATACCTTCATAGATGTGCCCACAATGGATTTAGTCTAGGCTGATATGAATGAAGACCTCATGAGTTACCTTTGATCAAAACCCAAAAACCTCATGTGTCATTTAGCCTTGGGTTCATATCACTTAAATAACCCACTAATTCACCCATATCTATTGACACCATCAAGGAAGACATCCCGTCCTCACCACCCTAACCTCCTTTGAAGTCTGGGGATTTCGATATCATTCCTCCTAATTATTTTTTTATCAACACCATTAGTTTAGGTCCCCTATGATCCAAAAGTCAAAATATTTGGTTGAAAGATAATTCAATAAATAATAACAACACAATAATAATAATGCTATCTCTGAGAAGAGATGTTTTATTCATCAAATTTGTAGACCCACACATATGCCTATCTTTGAGAAGAGATGTCTGATTTACATTTGGGTTACATATTCATATATACATGTTTTTAAGGTATGAATAAGATGTGTAAGGTCACCAATATCGAGGGAGATTAAGTGGTTTGACTTTGATGATTTACAATAATATATAATTCAAGGAATTACTATTTTTAGAAATTTACTATTTTTAGACTACACTACTAAAATTGAAATTTGGGTCACTTCCATTTGTTTGTAGGGGTCAAAACCCACTGATCAGATCTTAGTTCCATCTCATGACATTCCCCTCATTCTTATATTTCTAACAATTTAAATGGGGAGTCAAATAGAGTTATGGTGCAAAAGTTATGGCACCTAAAAGTTCTGCCACTAATTAGGGTAGAACCATCACCCAAATTATCACCTAAAATGTTTCTCAAATCACCCTGACCTATCTAAAGGGTGGCCAAACTCAAACCCTTCCTCTCATCCATCCTAAAATGATATAAAAATATTCTCCTACCATCAATAGCATCCACTATCAAGATGATGATTCTATTCTCAACTACCTTGGTGCTCTAGATACTTAAATTCATAAATCCATTCCTCCTAAATCCTTGACCATGTTGAATGAATCAACCATGAATATCAACTTACATACTAAAAAAACCCCCCATATTGTCAAATTGGCCCAATCACTAAATGCTGAGTAACTTCAAGCCTTCTCCACTTTCCTCTAAGACTGCAACATAGCATTTTCTTGGTCTTACAATGATATGCCCTATATTAAACCCACCATTGCTACAAATAATATAGCCACTCATCATGATGCCAAGCCTATTAAATAGAAACTTTGATGTATGTATCCTTATATAGCTCTTTTTTAAAGAGGAGATTCATTGTCTCCTATAATTGAACTTTATTCAACCCATTGATTACTCCCAATGGGTCTCAAATATCATACCTATCACTAAAGCCACTAAGGGTCTATGCATTTGTGTGGAATTTCATGACCTTAATCTCACCTATCCTAAGGATGACTATCCTTTTCCTAGTATTAACCATAGGTTTGATCTTATAGTCATCCATAAGATGTTGTCTCTTATGGATTGGTTTTTAGGTTATAATCAGATCTTGATTGCTACTAAAGATCAACATAAAACTACCTTTACCACCCCTTGGGGAACTTTTTGTTATAGAGTCATAACTTTTGGGTTAAAGAACTTTGGTGAAACCTACCAACGAGTTATGACCTACATCTTTCATGACCTCATCCACACCATCATAGAGGATTATGTTGATGATCTCTTGGGATAATCCAAATATCACCAAGATCATTTGAAAGTTCTCAGCATTATCTTTAAATGCCTAATCCATTTCCATGTTAGACTCAACCCCAAGAAATGTGTATTTTGGGTCCTTTTAAGAAAGCTTCTTGGCTTTATCATCTCTCTTCAAGGAATTTAAGTAGATCTTGCTATAGTCAAAGAAATCTTAGAGATACCCCCTCCTACCAACCTTAATCAACTTCGTAGCCTAGAAGGAAATCTTCAATTGATTCATCATTTCATTTCCTAACTTTTAGATCAGTGATAACCTTTCCATCACCTTATAAATAAATATTTCTCTTTAAAATGGAATGGTGATTCTCAAAAAGCCTTTGAATCACTCAAATAGTACCTTTTATCACCACATGTCATCATACCCCCTAAGGATGACCACCCCTTTAATCTATATATCTCTGCCATTAACCATTCCCTAGGGGTCACGTTGGCTCACCAGGATGAACAACAAAGAGAGCAATCACTATACTACATTAGTTGCATGTTTTTAGAATACAAGACTTAGTATACCCATATCAAGAAAATCTACTTAGCCATAACTTTCATGGCCACCAAACTTACCACTACCTTCTTAACCATAAAACCTATGTCATAACCAACACCAACTGAATTAAGTACATGCATTCTAAGCCATACCAAAACTAGTGTATAGCCAAATGTCTTATGATCTTAATATAATCTGATCTTCAATTCGTTTATAAAAATTTAATTAAAGGGCATGTCATTACTGACCAATTGGTTGAAGCACCTTTGGTAGATCACCAACCACTTCCTCTTGAATTCCTAGATGAATTTGTCACTACTCTTTCCCAAGAGGACATAACCTACCAAATCACTATGTTCTTCGATAGTTCAAAGTACCAATAAGGTGGGGGTGCTGGAGTTATTATCATTCTTATTAATGGTAAACCCCCTCCTTTTTCCTTAAAACTTGACTTTGAATGCACCAATAATATGGCTGAGTATGAATCCCTAGTCATAAGTCTCCAAACTGCTCTAGCCTTGGAAATTAATACCATCAATGTCTTTGGTGATTCTCAACACATGTTCAACCAAGTTAGTGGCTCCTATCAATGTAAAAATGATGTCTTATAGAAATAAAAACTTTTAGTTGACAAACTCTTAGCATCATTTAAACATTACCTAGTCCAATCTGTTCCCTAATCTACCAATAAATTTGTAGATATAATGGTTTGCCTTACTTCCTAGATCCCTTCTCACCCTTATAATTCCAAAATCTTTGTCAATGATCACCATTTTACCATACCCTCTTATGATCAATCCAGCCTCTACCATTTTTAGTGTGGACGAATCCCCATTTGACATTTGGTATGATGAAGCTTTTAACTACTTCAACCTAGGCATCATTCCTCCCAACCTCCCTAAGAAAACCCAAAGAAACTTTATCTAGAATACCTCTCATTACACCATACTAGGGGGAATATTTTACAAATGAGGTTTTGATGGTCTTCTTCTTCATTTCCTACATAGCCATGAAGCTTCCCATGTCATCAGGTAAATGCATGATGGGATCTATGGGAGACACTTTATCGGTCTAGTGGTCACTAAATGTATCTTTTGCCTTAGATAATATTGGCCCAACCTCAATCAGAACTATTGTGATTATGTAAAAAAGAGTTTTAAATGTTAATATCATGCTAATTTACATCACATGCTAACCAATGGCCTCTAAGTATCTAAGGGTTTTTGGCCTTTCTCATAATAGGGGCTCAACCTGATTGGGGAAATCAACCCTCATTCTTCATAATGACATAACTCCATCATCATAACCACCAAATATTTCACCAAGAGGGTGGAAGCTATCCCTCTTATCTTAACCAAAGCAAAGAAGATTATTGACTTTATCAACCATCATATTATCTACCATTTTGGTGTCCCTCATAAGATCATCACCAATAATGGAAAATATGTAAAAAACAAGCAAGTCCAAGGTTTATGTGATGCATTTGACATTAATATAAGCTTTTACTCACCTTATTGTTCACAAGAAAATGGATAGGTGGAAGCCTTGAATAAAATATTTAACAAAATACTAACCAAAGTTTTCAGTGCTTCAAGTCAAGATTAGTACTTGCACATCCCATTCACTTTATGGGCCTATCACACTAACATTCGAACCTCTATGGGTACTACCCCTTTCTCTCTAGCCTTTAGAGTAGAGGCAGTCTTGGATCTTGAAGTCCAAATCCCCTCTCTTCATATATCTTTTTAATATCTTATTTCTAAAGAAGATTATCATCAACACTATTTAACTCAACTTGAGCTACTTTATGAGCATCATTTAACAACCCTCACCCACCTCCACATCTATCCATATCATATTAAACATGCTTATAAAAAAATGCCTCAAATAATGAGACTTCAATATCAGAGACCTCATTCTAAAAAAAACCAACATGAGACCAACATGGAGAAGAGTAATTGAGGAAAGTTTGATTAAAATTGGCTTGGACCCTACATCATTACCCATAAGTATGGATCAGAAGTTTATCATTTGTCCTCTCTCAAAGGTAAAGTAGAACCTAAACATCTTAATTCTTTGCATCTATGTGCATTTTTTTGTTAAAGAGGAATCAAGCTCACTAATTTTGTCTAACTTAATCTCATCCCTTGATTATGAGATTTTAACCTTCACCCATATTCCTCCTCTCCTTTTGAGGATAATTGATTTCAACTTTAAACCATGTGATTAACCATCATAGCCATAGCCTAATCCTAAATATGGGTACCATGGCTCTACCCATGGCATGGTTCTCATGGATACTTTTCATCTCTAATAGGATGGAATCCCATGGTCATTGTCTCTCAAAACCACACCTCTTCACATACCATTAACCTTCTTGTGTTAAAGTTTTTTGCTCATCATGGTAGACCTCTGAGCCTAATTAGACTTGTCCATGTCTATGAAAAATCACATACGAAAAAAAATTGAATACAAAAATATTACTTGGGTCAATATCTTAAGCATTACTGACTGCTCCCTTGAAGGATAGCTTCTCAAAAACAAAATAAAAATTTCCAAATATAAGGTAGACTACTCCATTGAAGGACAACTATCAAGAGAATTAAGCAAAGCCGCTAAACTTAGACCACACCCTAAAATGGTGGCTAAGTTAACTATGTCAAAATAAGAAAAATTAATTGGAAGCTTCTTGTCAAAATAAGAGAAATTACTTGGAAGCTTCTCACATCGATCAACTTCCCATATACAACAATGAAGTAAAAGACCCACTACCACAATAAAAACTAAAGATGCAATCAACTCTCAAGAAGCATAATATGTTGGAAGTTGAAATTGAATTTCACATATAGACTTCCCACATTGATCAATCTACATTTATCATAAGACATGAATTTGTCTATTACCATTTTTAGGTCATCTATATAAGGGGTAAACTAACCCACATAAGGTTACTATACACATCACCCATTGTCCTTCATATCACCTATTACCCATCTTCCATGTATACTATCTATAAATCAAAGGTTTTAGAGCTTACTTGACACACTATGATCAAGAAACTTGTTTTATCAACCAATGTATGCTAATGTGAAGCATTTGAAAGGCTTATGTTCCTTAATCCAGTCCAACTTTGGCTTCTTTTTTTTTGGTCCTTGTCAACAAATAGGTATTATACATCATTTCCTATTCTCCCATCATTGAGTCATATATTCTATTAGACCCATATCTCATGATTTTTCATCTAGTATAGTTATCTAACCTACTTATGTACCACCACTATCATCCATCAAATCATCATAACCCTAACCATGAATAACATTAGAATAACTCTAACATCAAATCCCTATTTATGATCAATCAACCCATATTTTAGAAATACCTTTCTCTACAACCTTAACCCATCTTTTATGCACACCCTTTCTCCACAAACCTTCAACAAAACTAGACCATGTTGTCCATTAAATTGAGGCAACCCATTTGAGCACTATTCTCCAACCCTTGTTGAAATATATTGGCTTGATGTCCATGGACCATGCAAGTTTTTCTTGAATTCTAAGGGTAGTTTGGCCACTAAAAACTAATTACCCTCCCCATTTTATTCTCATTAATTTCCATTTCTAACAATTCCCTCTTGCTTAGGGCATCCTATATCATGGAAGATTTGGATTTTTCCTAGCATCCTTGTATTTTAACAGCATATAATACTTGCTCTTTATGTTTTCCCCAATTGCTATGAGAACTACATTAACTTGAGGTATTTTTGAACTATGTAGGTAGTACTCATTTATTGAGGCCAACTTGGCCACATCTTTTATTTTGTTTTCCCTTCTTGCCTAAAATCTCTTCCTCCACTTCTATACCTATCTCCTCACCACCTCCCTCCCTTCAACTTATCAATATCTTTTAACCACTTTTCCATCTTGTTAATTTATTTTAACACAATAATTGACAACCTTCCTCATTTTCCCCTCTCATCTCCCATAAATCCACCTCTTACTTTGATTCACTATCCTCCCTATCACCTTTCATTACACATGCTTTGTAGCTTGATCCCCCACCCACTATTCATGTTCTTTGTCCCTTTATTCACTTATTACTAACCTTGCCCTTTATCCCCTTTGTCTTATTTCACTATCCTCATCATCTCCCCTCACCCTTGGCTATTTTTTCTACCCTCTGTATCACTCTATTTTCCTCACCAATTCCACATCATCTAGTTCCCCTGCACATTGATGAATGTTTCTACCCTATTCTCTTCTTTGCTACCACCTTCTTACTACTCTTACACTACTTATAAGCCACATTCATTCTAATTCTCAGTTCATATTTGCCTCTTTCCCTTATTTTGAATCTAGCATGCTTTTTATTTATTCTATTTCTTTTATCATCCCATTCTTTTCTTATGTGTGCCACCATTCTCTATCAATTTGTCACTCTTCTCACATTTTCCATTTTTGCCTCCACAACTAGCTTCTAACTGAGTCTTTATCCTTTGATAATCCTTTTATGATTTATCTTTCTTCATATCAGTTCTAACCTTTTGCATTTTGCATTCCCCTTTTCCTTTTTCCATCTCAGTACTCATTTATCTTTTGCATCTATGTGAGAATCCATGCTTTATATCCTTGCTTCAATTCTTCATTTTAATTATTATGATCCTTTATCTTCATTCCTTAATTTCATCTCATACCATTTCATTGTGTTCCCCTATTTCTGCACCACCTCACCACTTTTTAGCTTGTCAATCTCTTCCAATCACCCATTCAGCTTGTTAATCTCTTCTAGAAAACTGGTTAACATATACCTTATCTTTTTAGCTTCTTATCCACCCATCATTCACTTCCCCTATTTTTAAAACCCCTTTCCCATTTTCCATCCCATTCTCATCTCCAACACTACCCTTTGATTTTCTTCATTTGTCCTTTCCTTGGCTATCATCATCCATTCTTACTTGGTCATGTCTTTACCTACTTCTTCACTCTCCTATCATCCTTTTTGTGTCCTTATTTCACTCCTTTTTCCTCCTATTTCCTTTTGTTTTATGAATTTATTTGTTTTTATTTTTCATCACCGAACTATGTCTTTTTTAGACTTCTTTTCAAACATTTATGTCCTCTCATATTTCTCATCCTCCCCTTACCCTTCATGATTGTTACACTTCTTTCCCCATCCTTTTCAATTCTCTAATCTATCATTCTTTAGTGCATTCCTCAAACCCCCATCTTCCATCTTTTTTTTTCTCTTTTCTCCATTTCATTTCATTTTTTCATCTCCCTTGATGGAATTCCTTGTTCTTCCCAACCTTTTTTTCCTCCTCCATATTCATGCTTGGCTCCTTCCATCCTTCCCCACCTTCATCTTTATCTGTGACCTCATTGTCTTCTTAACCCATCTCTTCATCCATCTCCTGGTCTACCTTCACCTCATCCCTTATTAGATCCCCATTATTTTTTCCCATTGGCACTCCAAATTTCCATTCATTAGAGTGTAATCACTATTTTTATTGCTTATACATGCATATACATGTTTATTTCCTCACATCCTCAGTTCTCTTGATTTAATGCATGAAATCTTGTCAGGTTCATTACTTTAGGGCATCCATTTATTCCTTCAATATCTATATCTATTAATCATGGGTCCTCCTTTTATCCCTCTCTAGCTATTCCCATTACCCTATCCATTACCTATTCAACCTTTAAACCCTCTACACATTTTGCATGTACTTGACAGAGTGTGATCAACACATCTTTTTTTAGCCTTCAAGTCATGCTCATGTGATGCATTTGTAGGGCTTATGTTCATTAATCCAAGACCACTTCAGGTCCATTTTTAGTCCTTGTCATAGAAATAACATCATGCCCCCTTCTCATCCTGATGTGCGTTGTTGATATTTTAATTACAACATTTGTCTCTTGATTATATTTTTCACTTTACCATTAGTGTCATTTATTTCCTTACCCCATATAATTTACATTAAGTGAGATTATAACAACCATAAACATAGAAATCATAAACATAACCATATAATTAATGAGTATCCACATAACCCTAAGCAAAAGAACATTCAAAAAATGACATCTAACACATTTTGTACATATTTACAGCAAACTATGCAATATTTTATTTAGGGTGCAAGGAGTCTCATGACACATACAAAGTTATCAGACTATCCACACCTTACCTAAGGCCTTTACATATAATATTTTCCTACCTAAGAATTAAGCTAATTATTTGGTGACTCTAAATTTGTTTTTATCCATCCTTACACTTGATTAGTCCCTGAACTAACATTTGTAACATTCCCTATCTTGGTAGCTTCTAAAGGGTATACTTTATTCTCCTCTTTTGCATTCATCACCATAGGGAAATAATCATATTCAACTTTGGTTATTTCACCTTGTTCACCTATTGTAGCCATTTCATCCCTCTACTCTAGTTATTTTGATTGCATAGGTACCACTAATTGTTACCTCAACACACATTCCCTTAGACAAGCTGAAGGTCATGTTCTCTAGCCCTATACCTTACACAATGAAAGTTTCACAATTTTTTATATTAAGGAGGTAAGATTTAAAACTTAATATATGATCATGGGTGACTTTCCTCTTGTTATTGATTTAATGACACTTCTATTATCACCATTATATGTTGTAGTATTTTGTAGATACACACATTCATTATGTAAATAATTTTAGGTTGTGGGGGTTACTAATAATCTCTACCATTGCTTCCATTATTCTCCATCTTCAAATTTTACTAGTTCCCTACACCCTAACAACTTGAAAAACCAAATGACTTCATGATAGGTATTCATTCTTATCATGATTCTTCAAATAGAATACCTAACTATTATTCTTCACTAACATGATTATCCATTCCACTGATGGGGAGGGTCTTATGATGCCATTGATTTCTTTAATAGTCTTCCCACTTTAAATGGTTGTGTCTACTCACATTTTCATGTGGACAGTAGCCCTCAATCCAACTGGTGATTTTGTTATAGTCATTATACACTATCTGATGTCTTTTTATCACCCTTATCATTTGATCCATGTTTGATGTCTTTGTTTGCTTTACCATCTAGTAGTACTTATGGGCCTAGTGGTTATTTACATCACCTTAGCCTGGTTGACATAAATTGGCTTCTAGCCTTGACTCATTACAATGGTCACACCTCAGAAACTACTAGTATTACTAGTGGTAGTAGCTCCCAAATGGTTGCCACTATAGAAATTCTCTCATCTTATACACCTATATAACCAATATCCTGAACCACATAGATCCCTATTAGTAGGGCCTCTTCTAAGTGAAAACCCAAAGCCCTTGGTTCTAATTAACTAAGATAGAGGATGCAAACATGGCCACCATTTATTTAGCCTACCTATGTAGCTCTTGGGTCAGAAAAGGTCCATATTCTATTGCTCACCATGCTACTAAATTTATAACTCATAGAATCTAATTATCCATCAAAGAAATTATTTTCATTTCATCACTTTTCTACTAACCTTAAAACATAGCTAGTAGTAGTGATGAACCTTTGCCAAAGAGATTAAGTAGATCCTGATAGACACTCACCTCCTAAAACTTAGTTCATAGTAATAGATGTCATCACTGTGCTTATACCCTCATAAAATTTTTTAAGGTGTAACCTCATCATGAGGGTACCTCTTCTTTGGCTTAGCTCTATCACATAACATTTATGATGCTTAGCATTTTGTTACCCACTTATTTATCCTAACCTAACCATCTGTGTCTTCTCCTCCTAATGCATCTGGGATTATTATGGTGACTATTCACCAATCTATAACATGACACCTCACTGTTACCAAATTATCAACCCAAACTTAACCATATGGTATATCACATTGGGGCAGCCCATCTGAACTCCATTGAGAGCTACATTTGGCCTAAAGTTTTGTTAGATATCACATCCATAAAACTATGTAGGCAACATTCACTTGCCTAGTGCATATGGAGTCAACTCAAACACCCCATACCTAAACCCTTACCAACCATTCTCTCTAGCCAACTGACCATTCAACCACTTCCACTTTGACATTGGTTATTTAGACACAAACTACTGCATATCTTTATGATGACCTTGCCTAGGCCATTTTGACCATACTGACTAACCTTATCATGTTAAATTTTTACATGACCTAACCATTTAGGTTATTTTATAGGACCATTCATTACCTTGAATACCTATAATCAACCCTAACCCTAACTAGATCATTTGATAGGCATGACTCAATCAACTATGACTAATGTTGTGGACTGATTACCCTTAAAATATGTCCCTTTACACCCAACCTTAAATTCACCAACATTAAAAAATATAGTTCATGTGTGATCTTGGCTACCACACTTAGTCACATTTTGTATGCATGTTTGTGTCTTGAATAACCAACTGCCTTATGGAACCACCTAGTGCCTTCTCACCAATTTCTTATCAAACCCACACCTGATTATGCTTTACCTCATCAAATCTTGGTTTACAGGGGAAAACCTCGTCATATACATGGGCCATCTTAATCTTTGACCAAGTGATTCATTTTTGTTTTGTAGCTTGTTAATTCAAAGCTTCATAACAAAAAGGGGTAAAATATAGACACTAGAAAACTACACACACATTTTTTGATGACTAAATTCCTCAAGACCCCCTAAAATCCCCCTAAAACCTTCTTAACCCTTAACCAACACCTCTTAACCTATCCGAATCACTATTATCCTATTCACATACTACTATTTTTTATTATTATTTGAAAGCACTATTCAAAAGTACTATTCACTATCACTATTCATTGTGGGACCCACTATCAGTATTCATGATGAAATGGTATGTGACAGGGCATGTGACATGGTAAGTGACATGAGAAGTGACATGGAAGGTGATATGGTAAGTGACATGGCTTGAAAGTAAGGTTGCTTAAGGTGGGACATCATACCCCACCTAAGACCTACCTCTAAGGTACTTAAAGAAATCATTAAGTACTAAAGGGCACCTCCTTAGAAGTATAGAAAAATTGTCACCATGGAAACATCATTCAGCATGTGTTTATGTTTTGATGTATGGAGAATGGTGCCAAAAGTAATGTGACACTTAGCCAAAAGATGAAAGCGAGTGGTGGAAGGTATTTTGGTCCCATATGAGCCCATTTGTATGATTCCCTCTCCATTTTGGACTCTTTAACAAGTTTAGAGACAAATCAACCAAGTGGGAGATGTATTGGCTAAGTGGGAATCTCAACCCCATGTCTTTCATGACCACTCATGAACCCACATGGATAATGGTGCCAAAATTCATGGGGTACTTAGTGAAAAGACAAAATAGCTTGGTGAAAAATCCTTTAGCCTCATTTGAGCCCCTGTACATGATTACCACTCCATATTAGATTCATGTTCAATGTGGGAGACAAACCAACAAGATGAGAATCCCACCATACTTATCCCCTTTTTCACTTATGATCCCACTTAAAAAATGGTGCCATACTTCACTATTCCCTCTTTTGGTATGACTCTTCATAACAAATGCTATAAATACCCCCTTCTCCTTCACCAAAGGTTAAGTTAGTTTTGGTTTGAGCCTTTTATTGTAGGTTTGGTAGCATCATCCACTTGTTAAGGGGTTCATCATCTTGGAGATAAGAGAATGAATCAATGAAACTCTTCCAAAATCATTACAAAGCCTCAACAACATCATAAATAATCATCTTCACAAAGGAAAGTAATATTTGCTTTTGTTCTTACATTTCATTTCTTTATTTCCCTTTGGCCTTTCATTTTCTTGGTCTCCATACAATTGACCCCTTGAACCATTTATGTTCATCTCATTTGTCCCATTTTACCCCTTTGATATTCTTATTCTATTCACTTCTTTTACCCCATTCACCTCTAAGCCATTTTGCATTTCATTTATTTATTTCCCTTTGGCCTTTCCTTTTCTTGGCCTCCATACTCTTGACCCCTTGACACATTTATTTTCATCTCCTTTTCCCCATTTACCCATTCATATATTTTTATATTTGAATCCTTAATCATTTACCTAACCCAAATAAACAATCCTTTTGACCTTTATCATCAATTTACCAAAACCACCATTTTACCTTAACTAATTTTCAGCACTAGTTAATTTAGCTTAGTCATCTTATAAGCAGAGCATTTAAATTTCTTGTGATAATCTTGGTTATTTTATATCATATTATTGTATTTAATTTTAGTTTATTATTATTTTATGAAAATCTTTTCTTTTTTGTTCACAAACTCAAGTGCTTAAAGTAAGTGGATTGACAACCTCTTAGGAAGCTTTTGATTATAGGATCTAGCTCACGCTAGGAAATCCACCCATCTACTTGTCTAACAAACAAGTGTGTGGTAGTGATTTTTTATTTTAGGTCATCCTCGTAAGCCAAAGAGGAATTCTCACAAATTTTGGAATTCAATGTGCATGTCTTTTAAGAGGTTTTTTACACACCCTCTTAACTAGTTTCTTTATTTTTAAAACTAAAAGAAAAAAGTAAAAGTTTAGATAGAAATAGATACCTCTAGACCATGAAGTGCCAACCCAACTAGATATAACCTAAGTACAAGTACCCTAGTTCCAATAATATCAGTGGTATAGCCTAAGCAATAGCCCATAAGAAGTGGGCATGTACCACTAATTGGTAGTATGGTGCCATCATATTTGGTGACATCATTAATAACCACTAAAAAAACACCTAGCATAGTGGCTAGAGCTATTGGATGACTAATTCCAAGACAAGAATCAAGAGGACAAGCACCTTAGGCACTAACTACCCCTATCGTTAGATCTATTATGAAATAGGCATGTACTTTTTAGAGTATATAGGTGTGGATAATGTCATAAAGCATGTGCTCAAGTGTGAGTTACAATGGAACACCCATGAAATAACTTAATCCAAGTGCAAGGTAACTTAGTTTGTGACAACTTTTCTTTATCACACCCATACCTGGTATAAGAAATTTGATCCTAAATAAACTATGGTTAATTATGACACACTAAAGGGATCATTCCTAAAGGAGTTCAATATACCTGAGTTTGAGCAATAGAGCATTACCATGATCAAGGAGATAAACCAAGGATTATTAGAAAACATGTGCTTGTATGACACTAGGCTTAATATGCTCCTCTTTAGGATCTTGTATCACATTCACCCCTCTTAGCATGTAGAATGGTTTTTGAGAGGACTTCTAGTGCCATTAAAAAGGGTTATCTCCATAAAAACATTCACATATCCCTTAAAAGTGCTTGAAGGTATGCTTAGAGCTGAGGTAGTTAGGAGCCATGATATAGGAATCATCACATTCATGAAGTGATATATTACATCCATTGCCTCCCAACTACAAAAAATAATCACTATTTTATCACAAGATGCTCAAAGTGGGTTGTGGTGTAATGACTGTGAGATAGAGGGTCATAATAGAAAAAACTACCCTCAATGGAATGTGCACAGACTACTTCTCAACTATGAATTTTATCATGAAGTGCATGATGTTTGCAATTGCCCCTTATTATAATATAATAATTAGGTTAACATAACTATCTACTTCAAGTTGTGTGATGTTTACACTTATAACATAAATGACTACCAAGTAATTGATGAAATGTACCAAAACATGGAGAGAGGAATATGCCAAGTAACTATAACTATTGAAGGGAAGGTAAACTAGGGAAATAATGGTTTAGCTAATAGAATGCTAGATATGGAAACCAAAGAGGAGCTAGAAGGTAAAGTGTAAGATGTGGTCATAGTATATTCCCACCATGATCATGTCACAAGTGCAAGTTGATTGATCATGATCAATGCAATTGCTTGATGCATCCAACATGTGAGTATTATTGAGGACAACATGTAATTGAAGAGTGCCCCAAATTATACAAAAAGTTTACCTAAGGTAAAAACAATGCTAACAGAGGTGAAGGGATGATCAGGTATGATATTAAGGATATATAATGGGTTCTAAAGGCATATCCAACCTACCTAGATCCAATCAAGGTGTAGGTAACCACATAAAATAGGTTCACCACTTAGCCACCAACTACACCAATATAAGAGCTATGCCTAGAATATGGAGAACCAAGTCACACTAAGTGCATATCTCATCCTAAGCCAAACATTGTACCCTACCTTAACCTAGTGCATCAAAAGGATATCCTAAAATAAGCCATGATACTAATATAAAATTTGAAAGGAGAACATAAACTGGCCAATTATCTTGAAACACAAGTTACCACCTTATATAGAAAGCAAGATAGATAGGAAGCTGAGGGACAAGAGCTAAAAAAAATATTGTGCCTCATGTAAATGGATGGGATGATTCCCCTAATAAATTTTTTTCTCTTAGATCACATAAGGAAGAATTCAAATGAAGTTGTTGAGCCCCAAGCAATTAAATTTCCTACACCACATATGGAGTGGGCATGTTAAGTAAGGCATACATAGAATGTAGAGTATGACTAAGAATTTTTAGTGAATGCCACCATTTATGGTTGGTCTATCTATTAGGTATTGATAGACAATAGTATAGAGGTCAATATATTGACAAAGAATGCATTGGAAAAAATGGGTAGGCCAGCTTTGAGACCTTCTCCCCGTGTACTCTTCATGGCCAACAAGACCTATGTTCAGTTGATCAAAATTCTATAGGGTGCCATTATAGATATTATGAGCACCAATTCTATGTTGGCTTTGAATTTATTGAGTTGGTTGAATATTTTAACTACCAAGTACTTCTAGGGAGGCCTTGGTGTTATGCTAATAATGTAGATATGTGCTTGAATAAGTGTTACATAACCTTCGATAATGGGAAGGAAAGGGTAGTGATCCCCCTTTTAAGTGACTAGGGACCCCCTTATGTAGATAACATTAATCTAGATTATAAGATCAACCATATTTATAACATCATGGTGCAAAGCATTGAGAATCTCCATCATTTTGATTAGGGAGTGATTTTTTGGGAAGATGCATAGTCAGCCTCAAATACCACTAACATCACTTACAACCAATGGATTAAATATGCATATGAGGAAACTAGTCATGGATGTTGACTGGTGTATACAAAAGCTCCAATACCTGTAAGGATTGGCTGGGTCTAGATTGATCACACTCTAAAATGATGGATCTCATGCTAGGAGAAGAAAGAAAATAAGGTACTCTACTTGAGTAACATCAAACTTGTAGTGATCCCAAAACTTGAGGGGCAAAACCTAGTGGAATGGTATGTCCATGAATATAAATAATGCATTCTCAAGGATACAGATAGAATAGATGCACTTGTGTATACCTTAAGGATCATTATCACATGATGTAGGCAACATAAAGGTCTAACTTGCCAACCTAACTAGAGGTAAAGGTGGTGATATGCACTAGGTTTGGGAGGAACAATGTAAACTTAGATATCTTGGTGTACTCTAGCAACTTTGACCATGTGGTGCATGTGCACTTATGTAAAGAGGCATGGACTAAATATGACATTACTACCCCAAAGAACTTATGGGTTCATTCCTTTAATATAACTTTGAATACATGGGCATGAGCTTGGTACATGGTCAACAAGATGCATCAAGATATATCCAATTGGGAGGATCTTAAGGAGATGTTTGTGCACACCTTCTCATTTTCCTCATAAAACTTGGATTTGGTCAAACAATTATAGGTAATTTATAGCGAAGTGTTTGAAGATACTACCATCCTTGAGGAGCACTAGAAAGACATGTATAGAGAAGAAGGGTTGCTGATCCCAGCCTTTTTTGAGGAAAAAACACTTAATAGAGAATCTAATGAGGAAGATGATGAAACTTGGAAGGAACACTACTAAAAAAATTTGATTTCTAGAAGAAAGGTAGTGCACCAAGTAAATTATAGTGCTCTTAGCAAAGAAGAACCAATTCATCATCACCTTGAGATAATAGAGGGAACTTGGTAGGTCAAGGATACTCACTAGGAGAAGGATGAGCCATACTTCACCCCACTTAAGACCATTAAAGTATATATTATCATAAAAGGAGAGACAAAGATAGCTACTCTAAACACCTATTGGTCTGAGATAGAGTTGGTAAAAATAATATACCTCCTAAATGAATTCAAATATTTGTTCCTTGGGACTTGTCAAGACATGAATGGCATCCACCCATACCTAGGTAAGATGATCATAAATATAATTGATGGTGCAATACTAGTGAAAAAGTGCCCCTATCAAATGAATCCCAGCCTTATTTCCAATGTGAACACAATGCTATCAACAAGGGTCATTTACCTTGTGCTCTGAGTGGGTGAGAACAATGGTAATAAGCATCAAGAAGGATGGGTGCATTTTCATTTTCATTGATTGCATAATATTTAATGCCACCTAAATTAATGACCCTTTCCAAACTCAATTCACTAATTAAGTCCTAAAAATAATCATAGGTTTTAAAATCTATACCTTCACTGATGGGTTGTCTAGCTACCACCAAGTCTAGACTAAAGAGGAAGACAAGCCTAAAAAAACCTTTGAGACTAAATGGGGTTGTTTTTCTTAAAATTTGATACCCTTTAGACTCAAGAATATTCCAATCATGTTCTCAATAGTGGTGATCACCACATTCAAATATTTCATCCATAGGTTCTTTGAAGTCTATCTAGATGATTAGATGGTGTATGGCCTTATGAAGGACCATTGAGACAACTTACACCTAATGTTTAAGAGGTGTAAGTAGCTCTAGATATCTTCGAACCTAAATAAGTACATCCTCATAACACCATTTTTAACCCTACTTAGGCACAAAATTTGTAAAGATGGTTTGATCATTGATCTAGTAAAGATTTCCATCATCATTTGGCTATAAACTCCTACCACATAAAGAGATGTTCATGCCTTTCTTGACCACTATGGATACTAATTTTTTTTTATAATGAGTTATGTATATATTTTGAAGCCATTATAAAATATTTTATAAAAAATGAATAATTATACTAGGGTGAAGTATAAGAGGATGCCTTTGAGACCCTGAAGCTCAGACTAGCTAGGACATCTATCTTACAATTCCCTAACTGGATAACACCTTTTAATGTACATGTCAATGCTTCTATCTTAGTAATTGGTGTGATCTTAGAATATCTAGGTGAAGTGAAAATGGATCATCCCATCTCCTTTTCTAGCCATAATTTAACCTCAATATATTAGAATTATAATACCATAGAGTGTAAGGTATTCACCATGGTCTATGCCTTACAAAAATTTAGAAAATATTCATTGGCAACCACATTCATCTTTTTAAAAAATCATGAGGCACTCAAGTACCTCATTAACAAGCCTATTTTATAGGGCACATATGCAAATGGGTAGTTCTATGAGTTATAGTTCTCTATTTTAGTTAAGCCTAAAAAGTAGAATTTACGGATAGACCATTTATCCCATATCAATTATATTGATTTGGTGGCCATATCAAGGATGACATGCCAAATAAATAACTATATATATTCCAACCTGTAACTAAATATTTGGTAGATATCACCACCTTTCTAATGTATGGGGTTTCCCCCTCAACTATGATGAATAAAGAGAAGAAATAACTAAAATTTTATGCCACCCCTTTTATTTCATCAGTGGAGAACTGTATAAGCCAAGTAGAGATGAAGTGTTACACTAATATGTTGGAGATACAATGGAAAAAAAGTGTTAAAATTAGGCTTGTAATGTCCAAGCTTATTCCAAGGTTCAAATAAAAGTGCCAAGGCATGTGATATATGCTAATGCATGGGGAATCCCAACCATCTATATGAGATTCCTCTCATTCCCATTCTTACCTAGGCACCATTTAATAAATGGGCCATTGAATTTTTTGGGATGATAACTCTTGTAGCACAATGCATAAGTGTAAGGTATATCTTTGAAGCCATAGATTACTTCATCAAGTAGGATAAGGCCACACTAAACAATCACTACACAACCACTATAGCCACATGCTTTATTTGGGAAACATCATAATCCAATATGGGTTCCCACTTAGTTTGACTAGTGATGGGGGCACTCACTTTATAAATTAAATGGTGTACATTATATTACTTGAGTATAAGGTGTACTACCATAAAACCACCTCATATCATCTATAAGAAAATAGCATAGCTATAACATTTAACAAAATACTAAGAATATGGCTCATAAAGATATGTGGTTGGGTGCAAGGATTAGGATGATTGAGTATAGACAGTGCTTTAGGAATATCACATAACCTATAAATGCCTAAATAAGGATACACTATTTCAACTGGTGTTTGGTATTGAGGCAGTCCTACTAATGGATTTCTTAGTGCCATCATTGTGCATCATGCATATTGGCCATCTTGATGACCAAGAGTCGTTAAGCACAAGAATGGAGGACTTAGAGTACTTAGATGAGACACGTGCCCAAGAAAAGTGGATCCAATAAATCAAAAATTTGTGCTAAAGATCTAGCAAGATAAGCATATAAAGAATAAGGTGTTAACGTAAGCAACATTCATATTTCTCTATGTCTCTCAATATTTCAAGCCTTTAGGAAAAATATAGATAAGGTGGATGGGCTGCTATATCATCCACCACATATTGGAGATAAGTACATGAAAATTACACACTCTGACTAGTGAAATGCTACTTCAAAATTTTAATGGAAACCAGTTGAAGCCATATTGACAATAGGGTGGCACTTGCACCATAAGCCCATTGACTTCTTGGTCACTAGTCAGTTTGAGTTGAGATTACTAACATAATGTTTAGTGAAAGCCAAAAAGTTTTATTTTACTTTTATTCTCTTAGGAAATAGTGTAAAGGGTGTAGAAGTTGTGCTTTGAAACCCACCAAGAAAGTATATTGACATTTCATGCATAAATCCAATTAGGTGAGTCAAGCCCTTTCACTTTCTACAACCACCTAAGGCCAAAAGTCTAAGTGGTTGGTGTGTGAAAGTATTTAGACTCAAGAAGAAGATGTAAAAACTCTAGGTACACAAGAGATATATTATAAGGCCATGGAGGTCCAAGGAAAAAATTCTCTAATACTTTCACACATAACATCAGTCAGGTGAGTCAAACCCATTTTATTTCTAAGCACTTAGGGTCAGACACTTAATATTATAGATACAAGGGTGTTTCCAAAATTTTACAAAATAGGATCCAAGGGAAGACATACAGCTTGATCATGTAAAATATAGTGAAGACACACCATTTAACTATGTGTAATAGAACTAGAAAAGAATAATCAAGTGATAGAGGACTAGCATAACGGATTTATATGGGGTAGGATAGGACAACTCAAGAATGAAGTGAAAGAAACTAACCAAGATAGATAACCATGCTTGAAATATAAGTGCATCAAGAAGAGGTGGAATTAAGGAGGTTGAATCATGTGCATGTGAGGCATTACACCTAGGTTACCATATTAAAGGCAAAGGTCACTCCATGAAAACTAAGTGTAAAAGGTGAAACATTGTGGATAGTTAGTATCCACCTAGATTTGAGTAGGAAGTGATCATTTGAACCACTATTCACTTAATTTAAATACCATTATAGGCATTAAATGAGGTGGCAGTGGAGGCACAAAGAAATAATATAAATGAGTTGGTGGTAGAGAATTTTCATGAATTTTATAGATTTTCATAGAGTTCAAGAAATCTAGATGATGCCATGCCTTTAATGTACTTAAATTAAAGATGGTTGATGAAAACAAGGTATAAAACACCACGCATCCAACAAGTTTTTGTTAAAAAAATTGTGAAAACCTTGAGACTTCAAGAAATATAGATCAAAATGGGAACTAGAGAGCCAAATCTTAAAAACCCTTCCAGAGAGAGAATTTGTGCACCCCCAATCACCTAGATAGAATGATTATGAAGCTAGAGAAATTGCACTCAAGGTGAGATTGGTGTCGAAAGGTGTGAAAAGGAATTTGAGTAGAAAAGTGAGTTTCCATCAAATATTCCATTAAAAATATATGAAGCTCAAATCCAAGGTACAATTATATATCTCATGACTATGACGTGCCAATAATAATTTTAGGTTTTGCCAAACCTAACCTACCATGCTTTAACACTAGTAGGTTTAAGATGGGAAATAAGTGTAAGGTAATACGTCAATAACAATAAATTATAAAGTGCCCCCTAAAAGAATGAAAACATTGATGATAGAAGGGGTCAGTGTCATACAAGTTGACCCTAAAGTGTTGACCAAAATATACTATCAAGTCATGCAATTTCCCTCAAAGGTTTTGGTGGGGAAAAACTAGCACTCACTTATGCATACCTATTCGTTAAATGAGTATAACCATTACAATTTTATCCATTCACAAGATCCAACATTAGATTAGATGGTTGATATAGGGATAAAGATGAAATAGGGCATATCAATTTTTGATGTTGCCATTTGAGATAAGTTAATAACTTCTAGTGTGACTCAACTATACACATTGCCATACGTTGGGATGTTAGAGGAGCTAGTGCAATTATTTTTGTCATGCATATATGGTGAATGCACATACTTCATGGGGAGGAGCATGAATATATCATCATGCCTCATTGGAAATATAACCAAGCTCCTAATGCCAAGAAAGAAATCCAAGAGATAATGGGTGACAATAAAGAGGTAGAGTGCATGGAAAAGCTCTTGAGTTACTATAAGGGGGATTTGCCTTCCCAATTAAATATTTTAAGGACTCAAGCATAAGGGTAGCATTATGCCTCATGAGCTCAAATTCTTACCTCAATGGTTGATGGACTGATGTAACAAAAAATTACCTCTCCATGACATACCATATGGTGTAGGGAATGAAGTTTAACATTGCCAAGTTTATTTCTAAGGATATTGTGAAGAATTCACTAGAATGATACACAACAAAGGGGACATTCAAGTGGGTCTCCATTATTTTTATGGTATTCATGGAAGATATTGGCATATCAGATGAGGATGAGGACAATCTATGGGTTTTTCTAGAGCATAATGATTCTTTGACACAAAAATACAAGGATTTCACTTGCCCTAGTTATTTAAATGCAAAGTGTAAAGTGTGCATGATGAGATGGTGTGACTAATATATGTAGGCATTTGGGATTAAGTGGTGCATCCCATAGGAACTAGCCAAGAGCATGTATAGGATTGAAACCTTTGCCATTACGCATTTTTTTCCATAGTTCACTTGTTGTTGGTTGATGACAACATGTTAGGCTGGCTAAAGCTCCCATGCACTTTCTTAGCCAAGTATTTTAGGCATGCATTCATAAGAATCAATAATTCAAAACAATTGTACATTATAGTGAGGGAACTGTATATGGAGAGAAATAGGTTATTGCACCGGTTCATGCACGTACATGGGAAGGAATCAAGGGATGAAGAGGATAAGTTATATCACATCAACATGCACCCTCTTCAAAAAGTGACCATACTCAGATATATACATAGGCTTTGCTATGAGATGAAGCCTAGAAGGAAGGGACCTAGCTCCAAAAGTGAGAAAACCAATGACCCCCCCATCAAGATTGGTGATGAATGCATGATAGCATTATTCAAAACAAGGAAGTTTCCCAAGATGAAGAAAGGGGAGACACTAGAATAAATAGAGGAGTGCATAAAGTTTAAGATCACCTTAGGCAATGAAGAATCACCATTAACCCTGACAAAGAAGTGTATAAATTTTGTGTCAAAGACTTCTTCAATTTTAAAGGAGATGTAATAGAATTCAAAGTTTCCATCTACAATACCCACTATCACCCTGGTAGATAGAGCGGCACAGGAAGAATTAGAGAAGAGGGAAGAAGCTAGAAAGTGTGTGTATATTATGCCTAAATAATACTCCTTATCTAGTGAGTAAACTCTCCCACCACCCCAAAGTGAAAAGGCAAATTAGGAACAAGCTTAGAAGAAGCATGAAATTAATGACATAGACATCTAGAAGGCGTGGAAGCTATAGAAGAGGAAAGAAGAAAGGGGGAAGGTAGGAATGATAGAGGAAGGAAGTGAGGAAGCCATGGCCAAAGAAAAGCACCCTATGGGAGGAGAAATATATGATGAGACTAGCATGATACAATTACATGAGGATCTCCAAGGTAGCATCGATGTCATGCTTAGAGATGTAGACCATTAGGTGCACAAAATGAAGAACATTTAAATCACAAATGGAAGGGCATGGGCCTAGATGAAGATCATATTTAAATGATGCTAAAATTACACCATAAGGGAGAGGCCATGAGGACCAAGGGCATGTCCCAAGCTAAAATCAATAAAGTAGAGGCTAAGGAGATAATGGTAAAATAAGAGAAAACTACCACAATCATCAAGAAGAGGAAGGTGAAAATAAAAAACTTCTAGAAAGATAAGGCTAGGAAAGAACAAGAAGAGAAGAGGGTTACTATAGGCATGAAATCCATTAGGGAAAAAATAGTAGAGGTGCCTATCAACCACACAACCATAGTAGAGAAGGATGCATAATAGTTATGCCCTAGTGTTGAAGGGGTACCTAGGGACAAAGAAGGTGATGTTGGGATCTCAAAGGAACAAATAGAAGAAGAAGCAGACGTAGGTGAGTATTTTGAAGAAGAAAAATCCCTATAGGAA
This sequence comes from Torreya grandis, assembly GCA_037957365.1. Classification (NCBI taxonomy): domain Eukaryota; kingdom Viridiplantae; phylum Streptophyta; class Pinopsida; order Cupressales; family Taxaceae; genus Torreya; species Torreya grandis. Next base: position 78,777 of record JARHVA010008137.1, on the reverse strand, counting down.
AAAGAGGAAGAAGGCACCAAGGAAGAGAGTAGTGCAAGTGAAGAGGTATAAGAGTAGAAGGATCTATATTTTAGTAAAGAAGAATTTGAGCCAAGCTACCAGGAAAAGGTGTAGAAAGAATTTACTATAAATGAGGACTTATACATGTTGGAATACATGCCCTCTAGAGTTAAAACAATATTTGTGCACCATAAAATGTCCTTTGCACTTGAATTCTACATGGATGAGTCTCTTTTTCAGGTGCCAACCAAGGCAATATGGAGCACTAAGAAGCCAAAAGAGGGTTATGACTACCAACTAGTCAAACCCTATGATATGAACCCTATGAGGTCAACTAATGCCATCCTTAATATGGCCTTTAAGGTGGAATGAAAGAACATTATTAATGATGTTTGCACCATGAAATGGAAATGTATTGCACTAAAGGTAGAAGAAGAACTCAGTACCATAAAGCTCAAGCTCAAGGAGTTGGTTGAACACATTGAAGAGGTAGTGCCATCCTTTTTGGATGGTACCAGCATTTCCCAACTGTTGGAATTGGATAAGGTGTATGCATTGGTTGAATGGATGATCCCTTAAATGAAACTAGCATAGGAAGAGGAAGAGGACCCTTATGAAGAAATGAAGAAAGATCTCAAAAAAAATTTGACTGGGTAGAGGACCTCTTCACAAGGTTGGAGGAACATGCAGATGATGCTGCTATCATATTTTAAAAATTTTCCACCCAAGCATTGGTCATAGACATGTGCCTCCAAAAGGAGAAGGGAGGAAATGATGCATTAATAAAGTAGGTATTCACTGTTAGTAATTCTAAGCACACATAGATAATGGCATATGTGAATACATTAAACACCCAATTGAAGATTCATGGGGAAGACTTGGATGAACTTTTTTGTGCCTTCCAGATAAAAGTGAGTGAGTAGGGAGCCATCCTAGAGGGTAGGGTCTAAAAATATAAGGAAAGGCTAGATGCTTTCAATAAATAACGTGACAAAATGGATGTGCTCATATTAAAGGATGCCTCTATAGAGATACATAGTTTTATTGAATAAATCAAGCTTGTAATCTAGGGCTTCAAAGACTTCAAGGTAGAATTATAGCGTAACATTCTAAAAATTTTCATAGTTAAGGTGTTGAAAGGATAGTATTAGGGTAGACTAACATTTTTATATGGATTAATGTTGGGCCCCATTTAGTGTTAAGTAATGGATCTATGCCAACTTAGAAAACACCTAGGCATGAGGTAACTATATAGATGGTTGTTTTTTTATCCTTTAGTGGTATCAAACTATTAGTGACTATTAACTACAAGTAGCATAAAAAACTAGGCACATGGGCTAGGGACTAACCATTTAAGACATATGGATCCTTTTTGAATTATGAATCATTAGGAAGTCAGAACATGGGATAGTAACTACACATTAAAGGTGAAGTGTAGTGGAGGTGGTAGGATGTGTACCTCTAGTGCCAACTGAGTACTCAGCCTACTCTAATCCCCGTGAACCTAGGATGCTTTAAAGCTTATGAAAGGAAGTTGAGTTTAGCTTAAGAAGAAGGTGAATTGAAGTAGTGAATCTCTATAGAGATAGTGCTATAAAATATCCATTGAAAGATAAAATTAATTTTTGATGCCTATAAAGCTCCCCTTTATAGCACCCAAGCTTGCCTATGAGTGTCTAAGCATATAATAGCTTAAGTCAGGCTTATGTTCAAGTTATGTGAACTATGTATTTCTATCTAACTTATTTAATGGAGAATTATTTGTGTAAATATTTAAATCACTAAATGTGTTAATTCTTTAAATGCTTATTTATTACATGTGATAAAATCCCAATGAGTTTCCAACTTAGTCCATTCATGAAAGGCTTATGGGTGACAATGAGCCCTACACCAGAAAATGAAAATTCTAAGTATGGTAAATAACCTATGCCCCAATTTCAACCCACACCTTAGCACAATATCATGCCTTAGTCCCTTAACCTAACACTTATGTGGACCTTAAGCACCTAAATGTCATCGAACATATGAAACTTAAGTCTTGTGTCAATGGATGACCAACCATTAGTGCACTGACCCAAGTCCCTTTAAGAACCAAGTTGTGCCATGGAAAAAATATCCCAACACAAACCCCAATCCTTTCTCTATTTCACTTTGAGTGAGAACATAAATCTTGTACCTTGTGTATTTTGATGCTAGCATTGTTGAGTGATAAATATTGAGTTCCATAGGGATAGTCAAGCCAACACCCCTCTAGAACAAGCCTATATCTAAATTAGATAACTTGTTAGGTGCGTGATGAGGTCATGACTTGAAAGATTGACTTTTATACAGCATTGGTTTTCATTCTATTTTATAGTATTCTGATTCATGCTTGGGATTGGAGTAAAAGTTGGAAAAAATCCCCAAGACCAAGTGGGGCCAATGATTGCATCTAGGATTTTAGCTACTTGTCTATATTAATGGCTTCAACATAATCCAATGTCAATGAGATAGTTACAAAATATCTAAATAAGAACATAATGGGTATGGGATATAATTTAGTTTTATACATCTTAAGGGCCAATGCCTCATTTGGTTGATAGGTAATATCTGATTTGCTATATATTTTTTGAAATCTAGCATTGAAATCTTAGACTGGCTCATTAAGCTCTCACCTCATGCTAGAAAAGTGTTGATAAACAAAACATAGACTAGTGGCTTTTTTAAATTATGCCAATAAAATATCTTGATAATTAGACTAGGTTGTAATATGACCTTATGTAATGTTTAGGAACTAGTTATAAGATACATCTTACAATGTGAAAGAGAATAATCTACAAGCCATATCTTTGTGGGTTATATTTAATATCCCTAAAATATCTTTAAAGGCCTTGATATGTTCTTTTTTATTCCTTCCTTTTGAGGGAGAAAAGTAAGGGAGATATTTCTCCAAGTTTCTATGGAGATCATGCATGACTCCAACAACATCAATAGTTGAATATCTTATCCAGGTTAGAGCCTGAGGGGGAGGTGGTGGAGGATTATTTAATCATTTCTATTATTTTTAGGCCACTAGGAAGATAGGGAATTGAGTTTGTATTCCTAGTTATAATGATTAGGATCTAGGACCTTTCTTAAATCCCTAATTAGACCTTACTTTTCTATGGATTTCAAAAGGTGATAACATCAAGTTATCATCTTAGGTAGATCTTATAAACCTTCTAGGTAATCTAGTAAAACTCAAAAATATCTTTCACAAAAAGATAGAGGTGAAGGCATTGACCCTCTTTATAGTGCTAATTTAGGTTTACTATTGATGTGGGTTTTTATACACACCCCAATAACCCAATGAGGTATCCTTTAACATTTTCGGTGAAAGACTTCATTCCAAGGTAAGAGTTGTTGGGTATTCAATTTTATAACAACATTTTAGTGTAATAGAGGTGAATAATATAGATTATTTACCGTGGATACATTGACTATGGATGAACCTATATCTACTTGAACTGAGTGGAAGGATGATGGTTTTAACTATAATAGGAAATATTTCCAAAATAAACTCAAAAAGGAAAGGTAATGTAGAAAAGAGCCCTGTGGACTACATAGGATGAAAACCCTTCAAGACTAACACTTGAAACAAGATAGGAAAATAAATCAAAAGATAAATATTTATTGTAAGTTATTTTATCACACCAAAAATCAAACTCAATAATGAGTGAAATGGAAACAAAACATAGTATAATTAAACATGCATGAATTAAAGGTTTATATGTTTGCTAGATTTTTATTGCACATCAATAAGGGGGATTATAATTCACACGTAAAAGACATACAAATAATCTATAGATTAAAATGAAAAATTATATTAAATAAGATAAGTCATACATAATAAAATAACTAAAATACTAGAATGATAGCACATCACATATAGTCCACACAATTGGATAAGAATAAAGATTTGTACACAAATAATAAGTTAAGAATAACTTCTCAAAATTTGCTAATAATCTTAGCAACAAAAAATTTACTCCCTTTGAAATTAAGAGGATACAGCCACCCACCCAACCACCCACACACACACTCTGTGTGTGTGTGTGTGTGTGTGTGTGTGTGTGTGTGTGTGTGTGTGTGTGTGTGTGTGTGTGTGTGTGTGTGTGTGTGTGTGTGTGTGTGTGTGTGTGTGTGTGTGTGTGTGTGTGTGTGTGTGTGTTTTGTGTGTGTGTGTGTGTGTGTGTGTGTGTGTGTGTGTGTGTGTGTGTGTGTGTGTGTGTGTGTGTGTGTGTGTGTGTGTGTGTGTGTGTGTGTGTGTGTGTGTGTGTGTGTGTGTGTGTGTGTGTGTGTGTGTGTGTGTGTGTGTGTGTGTGTGTGTACATACATACTAAACATACATACATATATATAAAATGTTTTCCTATATGTTCTTATTACCCCTAGTTCACCCCAATACCCTAATTCTTTGTAGGTAAGCTTTTTTCCCTCCAAAACATATATGAAAACATTATATATATATATATATATATATATATATATATATATATATAAGATTCACATGGGTGACTATAGTGAGGGTTTTAAAAGGTGTTATCACTTGTTCCTTTGATCCCCTGATGAAGTAGTTGACCTAAACCTTGTAGTTGCTATCTCCAAAGTTTGAATGTTAGCTTCCTCTAATGTAGAATAGACTTAGGAAGATGGGAAACTCCTTAGAATTTCCCTCCTAATTTTATGGCATGATTATCTCTAATTGATAGAATAATTTGATTCTTCATATGTAGGATCTATTAAAGGGGAAAGAGGTTTATACTATTATTGTGTGTTAGTTGGTTCACTTGGAGGACATTGATGGATCCATGCATCTTGTGTATTTTAATTAGCTACATTTAGATCAAACTTAAGGGATTAAGACCAAGCCATAGCTATCGATATGTTTCTCATTTTCATCTATAACTTAGTGTCATCTGATATATTTATAAAAGTTGTGTCATTTTCATATTCCTAATAACCATACAAAACATGTACTTTATTCTTATCCTTTAGTTTTAAGAGATACCCCCTTCCTTATTCCTTGCGTCCCATTATATGAAAGATGCCACTTGTAAATTATATTGATTCTTGTCCTTACTATCATGAAGATAATGTGATCTAATAACAAATTATTATTATCTAATGCTTAGAAGAGTTTTGAAATAATAAGCCAAATGACTTTGACCTAGTTCCTCATCAATGTTATGATAAATTTGGTATGCAATTTAATGTACCTCTATGTGGTCTACACCATGGTGTGGTATCAGTAATGGAGTGGTTATTTTTCATTCTACCCTAAAAATAGTGACATTAAGGTAGTACCAATAGTCTCCCATTTTATTTAGGCTCATTCTTATATTCCTTAATAATCTGGGCATTGCAGTGCCTTATATACCCTAGAATATTTGAAGATAGACATCCTCACATATCCTCTTAACTTTATTTTTGTATAGATACACAAACATGAAAGAGTAGTCTTCTCCTAACCTATTTTTTATATATTTAATTAAAGGCTTCCTTTTTTTACCATAGGGCTTGTATATTCTGGCCATGACTATGTCTAATAGGTATGACATCATATAAAAGTTTATGTTAGTTATTATTTGATCATGATAGAGGGCTATGACTTTACCTTGGCACTAATAATGTCCCCCAATTCCATTAATATGTCAAGTGTCAAGATTTTATATAATAGAGGAACCCTCTCAACCTAAATGTTTACAATACTAAGAAAACTATATAACCTATTCAATAAGGCCATAGCTATCCTAATTCTAGGCTTGAATTTGATAATGCAATTATATGAAGTATCCCATTTAGGATTCATATTTTTTCCTTTAGAAAGACATTATATGAACTTTGCATGTACTATGTTATAAACAAGCCAAACATTGGTAGAGACCTGGTTATAAGTGGTTTCTGGTAAGGGTAGTCTAAAATATATCTTGAATGCCCTATCTAATATGTATGCAACAACATTCTTAACCTTACTAACACAAAATATATATCTAGAAATATTTTTATTAATAAATAAAACTCTTAGTAGGCTAATGCATAATATTACCTTTGGTTTGGATGTAGTGTAGTGGAGGACTTGTTACTTGATTTAAAAGAGATATTATATGCATTTATTCTCCTTGGGAGATAATTGGTCGTCAGTAGAATATAGTTTTATAAAATTGACCTCTTCCTGGAGTTTTTAGTAGTGTAGGAATTTAAAACTGAATGTACTCTTCTATAATATAATATCCATATATTTAGGTCCTCATATGAATGAGTAGCGAGAAGGAACTAGAGATTTCCCCTATTTTAAAAAAGAATCCATTGTTCTTTTTATAACTAATGCAATTATCTATGTGAACTGAATGGTTTATTGTGTGGTTTCTTGCTAAATAAATTAGGGATTTTGGGACACTAAACAACTTGAAAATGGGATCATTGGATTGAAAGAGTAATGGCAAAGTGAATCCCCCCTTTGTGTATATTTTTCATTTATTGTTCCCAAGCATGAGTATTGATGCATTCATGAACCATTAATTTAGATTACAAAAAATTTCTTATTTACTCATTTTGATTTAAACTTGTTAGTCATCTTTAGTGAGTTGGTTTGTTCTCCATATGGAAATACTTCAATAATTTTTTGTGTCTGGTCACTATCTTTGAGACAACTGATGATTACTTGTTGAATAGTTATTTTATGATGTTTTCAACCTTTTATATCCATAATTTTGTTGTCTCCCTATTTAGGAAATGACACCTATGTATATTTCATCATGTTGGCTCTTTATCCTTTCATGGTTTTTTTATATGCTTCATAGTCATAGTTTAACATGATCAAGCCACATGGAATAATCTTGGTGGAATGGGGAATTGGTATTTTCATAGAATTATGGCCCATTCATTTTAATTATGTATGTCTCAATTGGTTTTGATTATCATAAATTATACATGTGGAGTGATCTAGGTGGTGTGGGGAGTTTGGGGGCTTCAATCCATTAGACTATATATTTTAACTTTGCTTCAACTCTTTTTGAATTGAGTTTGGGCATAAGTGGATACCACATGTAGATCTATCAGAGTGTGGAAGTGTGGAGCCATTAGATTGTATATAATATGTCTATTTAATCCTTTTTAGGTTTTGTTTGATATAAATCATTCTAATTTTTCAACCTCTCAAATATGTATAATATTAGAGGTATTAACTATGAAGTCCCATGACCATTAAAATTTATAGATAAAAAATGGAAGTATTCACATTGCTAGGTTTTAATGATGTTTAGAGGTTCAATAAGTCACAAGAAATTTAATTTTATCAAATTTATAATAGCTTGAGGCTCTAGATGATATGGGAGTGAGGTGTGTGGTAATCCTATGTAATTAAAATGATGCCTTCTTGGGGCATTTAATGAATCTTGGTCAATGGTTATGAGATCACATAAAGTAGATGCAAAAGTAGGACAAAATAATAATGTCATTAGTTTTTAAACCATAACATATAAAAATAACCCATGAAAATTGAAGGTGTATAATAACTTAAGATATTAGTTCAATCCTTGATTTTCATGGTTTTGACTTTTAAATTTAGACTTTATGAGAAGACCTTATAATATGAATGGATAATGATTAGAAACATGGAATTCTAAGGTTCTTGGCTTCCCTAATTAAGTATTTTACCATCATGGGTCCCATTTTAAATTGATGAAATGGGGTGTGTGTGTTAGGGGAACAACAAAATGTTCTAACTGATGGTTTAAGATGTAAATCATTATTTATATAGCCCAAATGTGTAAGTAATGTTATGGTACAATCATTTTTTCTTACAGCATTATCAAGTATAACTCTATGTATAGGCTAGTGATTAAGGTATGCTCAAATGCATAAGGAATGAATATTAGAGTCATCATCCCTAATTTCATTGTCATCAAAACCCATAGAAGGTCTCTTAAACATAGGAGGTGTATGTTGTGTATAAGTACTAAAAATCCCATCCTATTGGTGATCATAATGAGATGGAGTAGGATTCACATTATATGCCATTTTCACTTTTAGATCCTTATTTGAATGATCTTCCAAAAGATTATTAATTTTTTTTATTTGTTTGTGGTGGTCACTAGGTTGCGAATTAGATTCCTTTGGGGAACCATCAAATTTAATCTTTTAGTCATCAAAAAGGTCTAATATCTTATTATTAAAGTTAAAAAGTATGTTTATAGAATGCCCAAGGCCTTGATAATAGTCACAATATACATTTATATCATACCCTTTGGGTTGAGGTCTACTCATCTCAACCTCTTTAGGATGAAGGAGAGATATAAGATGACACTTTACAAACTATGGGAGTAATGAATTAGGAAACTCAGGTAATCATGTAAATTATCTTTGTGGGGTAGTGAATAGTACAAGTTGATTAGGCTATTGTGACACCACATTAATCATGGTAATTTTTTTTATTTTTTAGTCTCGGGAGGTTTGACCTTATAATTTGGTTTGATACTAAACTTGGTATTAGATGTAGATGTAGTTAGTGCATTTTATACATACTTAAGTTTTTTCAATGAGATAATTTTAATTTCATTATCATGAAAAATATGGTATAAGTCATTGAAAGATTTGAATTTTTGAATACAATGGACTCATGTAAAGGAGCAAGTAAACTTTGCTTGAAAATATCTTGAAGACCTTTATCTGCCATAGGATTGGTCATTTTATCTAACATCATCTTTGTATCTAAATACATATTCAATGATAAGTTCATCAGTTCTTTGATTTATTTTTAAAATTTGGGCATAGGAAACATTTTTCATAAATTAAATAGAGAAATGAACCAGAAACTGATTCATAATGGGTTTGAATGCATTTATAGATTAAGTTGGTAAATCATAAAACCATACTAAAACATAAGATTTGAGGATCTTTGGAAATAATTTGGTCAAATGTTTATCATTAGAGGCATAATCAAGGCATGCTCTATAAAAGGATCAAATATGCTATTATATATCACCCTTGCCATCATAAAATGTGAACTTAGGTGCAACAAAACTAGTTGGCAAAGGGGCACAAAGATATATCTGGTACAAGAGGCTTGTGTAACACCTCTTGGGAATCAATAACATAAGGTTATTTCATAATTTTTTTTTCAATATTTATAACTGTAGTCTTTAAATGTTTTATAGTTTGGACAAGAGATTGAACCTCTTAGTATCCTAGGTTGGAAACTTGATATGACACAAAAGGAGGTACACCCATAGGTTGGGTATATATAGGTATTATAATTAGGATTTGAGTTAAAGGATTTAGGTTTCTCATGGTAGATGTCTAAATAGTATCTTTAGGGAACATAGGTTTAAATATATATCCCATGTCCCCATTATAAGTAAGAAGTCGTAATGTGCTCAATATGAGGGTTGCTGATATATGGGGATGACTCATAGCTCAAATGGCATGATCAATAGATGGAATTTAATGTTCATATATTCTTTTTGGTTTTTTAGATTATAATATGGTTTATAGTATTACATAAATATATTTAGGGTTTTGAATAATACACTCATGAAATAATGCAATTGCTCATGATATATTGACTCATGTTCATCAATTTCATTTGACTCATAATTTTCAGTATTAGAATCTTATGTTATGATAACCTCATCAATATGTTTTTCATTCTCAACATTGGTATCATCATGATCCATATGATTAGATCCCTCATTGGTTTTAGACATTTGAAGTCATAGGAGGGGAATCTCAATGTGTTTAATAGGAACACCTCCCATCATAGGGTTATGCCTAGGGTGCATGCAAAATAATATAAGTAGGAAATGAAAAACTACAGTAATCCAAAACCCAAGATGATCGAAAACCCTATGAACCATAAAAAATTAAGTTCATATAATTAAAGTTTACAAAATGTTTAACATTAATATATATATATATATATATATATATATATATATATATATAGTGGAATATATGGTAAAAGAGTGAAGATATAACCAAGGGCATAAGGATGGTAACCTATGTTTAGAGTAGGTCAATTATTTACAAAACTTAAATAAAAGTATATTAAATTTATTATACTAAGATGATACTAAAATAAAGTAAATTTATGATAGATATTAAAATGAAATAATATAAATATCTAATTTTGATGCTAATACAAATTGGGATCTATAAGATGTATAATGTGGACTAGATTAGTTTCTAAAATAGTAAACTAATTTAGGAAATTTCACCTTTGTAGCCACATGCACTTGTGTCAACTTGGGATGGTTGTGTTGATGTTATTGCCTAACCTGGATGCAAGTGTCTAGTATGAAATAACCTTTGAAACTTGATGGGACCATCTATATGGTTTTGGGTTTTATGTCATCTTGGCTCTGGTGCATTTAGATATGTGTCATGGTTTATTGCTCCTTTTCAAATAATAAAACCTTATTTCTTCATCTTCATATTGGCCATGAGAAAAATGGGTTAGTGGGCACACAATATCAGTTTGACCCAAGTACACCTATACTAATGATCACTTCATACATATTAAATACTTTGAAGAGGGTCGTAGACTTATGTACTTCTCCCCTACATGTTGTCTTAATCATGCAATGTGTGATAATTAATTAAAACAATGACGTAGATCATAACTTCAAAAATATAGCTCTAGGGCTAATCCTTTTCTACTGCAAACCTACATGTGTTGTCCATATGACCATTTAGTGAAATTGAAAGAAATAATGAATCTTTTCTCATTTTAATTATTGATAAATTAGTGTTTGTAAGTTTCCTTTATCTTTTTAGGTTTGTGCTAGTTTAAGAATGAATGATGGTTGATCTCATATTTATACCAGTCTCATTAGAGAATATCTCACATTAAAGCACCTACAATAACCTTTAGGATACATTTCATTTTCAAATAAGATTATTTTAGGTAACTATACAATTGTGTTATGGTATGACACTTGTGTTGACACAAGAATTTGATTGATATGTAAGTGTATAGGTAGTTAGAAAATAGGTGTAGGTCTAGAACTTGTAGAAATGGAAGATAAAAATGTTTACAATATTTTGGGAAAGATAACAAGTTTGAGTCATCATAATACATAGTTAAAACTAAGAGATAATAAATGAGTCACTAAGAGATAGTATATATGATCCTTTTTCTAGCAAAATAGGTATAAAATTTGAAGGTACATCCATGATATGTATTTGCAAAGTGTACAAAAATAAGGTGTTATATAATTTATAAATAGTGTCTACATGTATCCTCATTGATATAATAATAAAATTTATAAGTATGTTTTATAGTCTTATAATACTTAAAAGTTTTTGATGCCTTCTTGTTTGAGAAAATCTCAGTGATCAATGATAGTTTCCCCATATTTGCTTTAGTATGTGGTTTTTAAAGGATATGTTTGTAAACAAAATTTTAATAGTATTATATCTTTCCCTCTAATTAATTACTTGATATATTACTAATTCCTCTACAAGATTATTCATTTAGGAGTACTTTAGATATTTATTCTCCATCTAATTTTCCATGGCCTATGAGTCTATTTAACAAATGTGGTTTGACATCATGATGTGGAATGGATTTGTTAATTCATGTGCACATGAGTTGATTTTAATAATCTAGTGTGTGCATGTAATTTTATCTTATTATGATTTAAAAATGCTTAGATATTAAGTCTACATTTTAAGTTCTTGTAGTTTTTATAAGTAGACAACACAATTAAAAATTACATCACTCAGTTACTAATATGGTTTTGTACCATTTTAACTTAATCAAGCTTACCCATGCATAAGGTGGGGATACCCATATCAATAAGTAGAGTATATAATGTTTCTTTTGTTTATTCCTCTTGGGTCTATAGGAATTAATAAAAACCTTGGAAGAAACAACTAAGTGTCCTATACAAATTTCAAGATGAATAATATTGTGTTATTCCAGGTTTATCCATACAATAGATGATTTTTCTATTTGGATGAAAAAATGCATACAAATATCAATTAAAGGTTCTGTTTCATTGTTATAGATATGGAAATTAAAGGATTAATGATATAAATTTTATATTTTCTTTATTGATTATGAAACCCTAAATATATTTATATCATATGGTTTATTGATAAGGTTTATTAATATACTTGTTAAAGCATTATAAATGCCCCATTATAAGCCTATGCAAGATCCTATCATTTTATGTTCACTCAAAAAAAGAAGGGTACCCTGATAATTCTAATAGATGTGTATCTATTAAGTTGAGTTGTGGTTAATTACTAAATAAATAATAAATTTAGTACTCACTTGAAATGTGGTCTGGGCTCCACCTATCCTGAGCTAAGGGTTGGCTTTCATAAGTTATTTTGACTATTATCATTCAAAGGTATTAAGTTTATTTTTGTGTTATCCTATAAATAAAATAATAACTCATGTTAAAAGGGAATCATTATTTTAATATGATTCATAGATCATATTTAGTGATCATTTATGTACTATGTGTTGTACCTTGCTCCATGGAGACCTACCATGAGACATGTAAAAATCATTTTTTAATTATGATTCAAAATAAAAAAATTGGTAATATTGAACATGAAATGAAATAAAAAGAAACAAAAACACATATCTATATTTAAGCCAAGATTTGTTCTAAACACTTGTCTTCTTAAGATAATGGAGAATGGGGTGATCTTGCTTCATTGGATATATCTATGTAGAACCATGGTTGAGTTGAATATGCCACTGTAATTGAAACATATAAGTTATTGTAAGTTATTTATGCATAAATTCAGGCCCACACAACTCTAATAAATTTGAATAAATGGAATCCATTATGAATTTTAATAAATCTAAGAAATGCCTTAGTAATGCTTGCAAGTCTGTATAATTTTTTTGAAGAATCCATTGTAGATGGATTATATGATATAACTTGATTAATTATAGATTAATGTCTAAGCATAAAATATTATTTAAAATAAATTTGAATAATAGTAAATAGATAATGACATTATTTTTCATTGCATCTAGTAAACTGATTAATTGAAGTCATATAGCTTGTGACACTATATCATGATATATGTGAAATTATGAGCATATTCCACTATTTTATCAAATTAGTGATTAATAAAATATAATTATAAAAATAGTTGATTAAAGTAAATGGATAATGAAATAAACATTTAAAAACACATCTACTTACATAAAATATGAAAAATTAGAGTTTTGATTAAAAATCATAGGAAGGGATGAACATTTGCATGTTTTCAAGAAAACACATAACTATAAGTGATTGTGTCTAAATTTGAGGTTGATTGAGATGACTTATGGTTTGACCATGTGATTATTTTCTTTAACTAGGAAACCCCACTAGATCTGGACTATCCTTCCTTGCACCTTAGTCATTTTTGAACACTATTGTCTATGAAAACCTTGAAATAAAACTAAAAAAATGATGACATACATAAACATACCTATATATGTGCTTCAACCTATCATAATCATGCCATCATGCATTATAGCTCGTGCTTATCTTCTGTTTCTTTCAAAAAACCTAAAAATGGCTTGAATAAGAAACGAAATTGACATCAAATAGAAAAATGGGACATTAGGTGGATGAGTTGGCCTTAGAAACCCCATTATCTTACACAACCCCAACAAAGGGACCTCAAGCCAATGAAGTTATTCCTCTAGTATGTGTGTGACTAGGATATATGCAACATAGATATAAATGATTTTCACCTAGGCCCTCTTCTTGTTCCAAGTGTGAAATTTAGATATATGATGTATACTTAAATAAATATATAAGTGACAAACTAGGTGTAATATGATTTTATTTTTTGTGTGATCATCAATAGATAGGTGGTCGATGTAAAATGGCTCTTAGGACCCTTTAAATATAAGAATCCCAAGTTCAAATTTAGAAAATTATCAGTGCTCCAAAATGGCTCAAAAATGAATAAAATGGTCATAAAAAGAAACCCAAATGAAATGTATCTCAATAAAGGTAACCAAAGTTAAGTTGACATAAAACTGCTCGTTTAGTACAACCGTGCAAAGTGTGATATTCCAACTAGAGTTGTCTTGATTGAAATCAGGAAGATAGTAAGATAAAAGGAAAAATAAGGACCAAAGATCCATTTAACTTAGATAAGAATCAGAATGGAAGAATAACACAATGATAACATTAGTGTGAAAAATAAAAATAAGGACAAGACATGGGACTAAGACAATATTTATCAATAGATTTTCAATTCACTATTAGGATCTTCTAAATAAAAAATTCACAAAATACATAATACTTGTGTTTGGTTGACCAAATTCATGTTTCTATATTTTCCCATTTATTATAGTAAAATAATTAAATGAAATTACTAGAGTAAAAGGAAGAAGGTAATACTTGATCTTGTATGTGTTGCATATACAAGTGGATATGCCATGGGTTCAATGTTGACCAATCCATGAAAAGAGAAGAATGGTCTCTAATCATGTTATCATCTTGGACAAAGAATTCAAAAAGACTTTGAGTGATTATTGTGAACATGGCTTATAAAATAGAGTCCATGTGTATAATCTAAGTAGAATAATTTTATGTATAGAGCCAAGTTGAGCTTCACCCAACTAATTTTTAGTTAGAGATGTAACTATAAGTTAAAATAATGTTTTAAATTCAGCCCCACACAACTCAATATAGTAGGTACTAGTGTAGATAATGGTTAAAATTTTGAATCAACTGCTACATATGGCTATATGATTCATCCTGGTATAAAATTAGTGAGAAAACTTGTGAATAACTTAGTGTATATATAATTTTGATTTGAATCTAGTGTATATAAAAGAGATAATGACATGAAATATATTTCCTTGTATATAATTTGGTGAAAAAATTAAGATATGAGACCATGTGTCACCCATATGTCCCTAATCTGATAACTAAGCATACTAAGTTAAGAATCTAGATTATAAGCAATAATTATGTATTTATGCATATATGTGTTGTGTACACACCCCCATCATCATAATATATGAAAAATTGAGTCACATTATGTCAAAATATGAACATATACCCTACAAGTACCTCATTCACTATGATATCTATTGAATCTTAGTAAACTACTCGACCTTATCTGATAAAATGTTCTATTAATTTTTAACAATATGAAACAAATAATCTTGTGTGAGTCAAGATAATACTATTTTATTTGAAAAATAATGTTCTTGCAATATTATATTTAGGGAGTAGACCTATCTAAGTATAAAAACATGTGCATAAATATGATACCAACTAAGGATATTGTAATTATGATGTTATTTTTCCAAAAGCTTGTCATTTTGTACCAAATCCTATGCATAATCTAAGTAATACTACAATGAACTGAGTAAACTATGTATAAACTGAAGCATTATGATCCATAGCTAAAATTTATTGAATAGTTTAAATTATAATATGAGTTGAAATCTAACATATACTAGGTATGTATTGAAATGACTATCCTCTATGTATTAGATTTTTCAATAACAATGCCTATGTATGCCCCAATTTTGGTGAGAGGGATGAAATTGGTGTAAGTACATTGAACAAAAAGTGAGATTTTAGTGGAATCAATTATTAATGTAGTTTGTGATTTAATAATGATAAATTTACGATGTGATTATAGATTAAATTACAATTAATGCATATGGGTTTCCATATAAATAGAGTAATTTCTATGGAAAAATGAATTGCTAGCCTTCGAGATAACAAAAGAATATGTGTGAGATCGAGACATAAATAGTAAAAATAAATTTATGACCATCTTATACATTGAATAAGTGGTCTTTGAAATAGACTTGTAAGTGATAAGATATGGACTATTTAGTAGGACGAACATTGGGTTTTGATAATGTTTCCCCATACTTTAGGAATATGACATGGGTATATATACATATGTTATTTTTAAATTTCAAAAATTTCAGTTCATTTTAATTTTTAAAATAGTGACCATTGAGTTCTAAGTTCTAAAAATGTCATAAAAAAGAGTCACTAATTTTAACCTATTTGGGGAGGTTGAGATGATCTAGGCTGAGGAATATTTGGGATTAGTGATTATTAAAAATAACTTAGTATTTTTCAAAAAAAAATCTTTAGATTAATTTTTTTGAATTTTATTTGCTTTTAGTTTCTTATTTTTGGTGCATCCCCATTCTTAATGGGATAATAGTGTCTTAACTTGCCACGATATTACCTAAATCTATATATAATAATATTGCACTTTAGTCCTATTAGGAGTGGTTGCATCTAATTTTTCCCTAATTTTGAATTTAACCTTTGTATATTGGATGTAATTATGTCAAGTGTTATGTTTCGATGTTTCAAATGGAAAACTATGTGTTTTTGGTTAGGATGTGGGAGGACATTCATTTTCTAATTTTTTGATAGGTTTGGATGATTGAGAGTAATTGTCTCCTACTCCTATCTTATTATGAGAGGTCTATTATTGAGAGTATAGGCCTTAGCTATGCCACTTGGTTAAACCTGATGTTGTATGATGTTCACATGATGACCACATTGGTTATGCGATGGGATGTAGATAATTGTACATTATGTTTTCATACGAGTGAGATTATAATAATTCAATAGGATGTAAGGTAGATACTAAGGTTTAAAATTATTGACATAAGGGTTATGTTATACGTTCATACATGGTTAAGCCTAAATGATCTTGCATATATATACTTGATAGGTAGACCTTGTAGGCATCATCATCGATGTGGGGATCCAAAAGTTTTTCATTTATATATTGTGTTATCTATTATTATACATCTATGAAAGTTATTATAGTTAATATAGATTCATTTTTAATTTTTTATAGTAATGGTGTCTCCATTTTGTACAAGATGCATACCATCATTTAGAATATAGAGGAGTGTGGTACAATGTATTCCTAGGGTCATATAACTATTGTACAATTTTATCATGATTTGTATCAATTTATATAGGAGGAGTTTAGTGACAAGATCAACTTAGCCAAATTACTACATTGTTGGGCATATAATCACATATCAATCATTTGGTCAGTTCAGATGACTCATGTCAATTAGTCATACATACATATATTTTAATTGAGGTTAGTGAGTTGAGGGTAGGTATAATATTAGATAACCATGAATTTAAGGACATTACTTGATGATTTTAGCACTAATTTTACTATTTGTATACCATATATATTATTTATGAGCTGGTTGTAGGATGGTTCACATTTGTTTTGAATCTATGTTGGTTTTAGGTACCACACTAGATGGTTGAAGGTATATGAGCAATTATAGTATGATCAAGTTACATGGTAGTTTAGGGTTTAACAAAAAGTGCCCTTAGCTTCATGTGTATGGGTATAAATTTTTAGAGTTTCAATGAAGGTAGGGGATATAGGTATACCATTAAATATCAATCTTACTCCCATTCCTGTAAATGAGAGGGAACCTATTACAAAGATACTAGATGTAGATTATGGTGGGTATACACATGCTTATACTACATGGTAGATAGAGCCTAGTTGGACCAATTATTATCAACTATAAGAGATGCATTTTTTAATGATGTTAGACCCAACACCTATGAGGGTTTTTAGAGGTATGGGATGTTTGAGTTAATTTTTTCATGTTTTTTTTTTTTTGAATAGTAGTTAACCATTTTTTATCTCTATGTAATTTATGTGATAGGGACTACTATATTATGAAGATTATTTTAGTGCTACATGATTTGACTTCACATATTCATGATGATGTAATGGAGGATGGTCTTATCTAGTAATATATAATAGTTACTAGGTTACATGTTCCTCTATTTGACCAAATAATGATCGCTACTACTACACACATTCAAACTATCATAGAATGAGATGCATTGAGAGTGGAGTTAGTGAGACTAAAAATTCCCGACAAGATCCATCTATTATATTAGGTCAAATATTTATAGAGGAGTATGTGCCTTTTCATACAAAGAGTGCACATCTAAAAGCTAGATTGGCTATCTAGATTAAGGGTGCAGAGATATGTCTAGATCTAATATACATGGAGATCCCAGGGAATTTACTTCTAATTATTTGGTGTTGATATATATAGAGTATGTCAATATGGATGAGGTGGTTCACATGGACCAAGATCCTATTATCAAGTGAATTTTTTTGTTTAACTTTTAAAATGTTATTGGAAAAACTATATATATACATATATTTCTTTAGTATTTTAATTTGTTATTATCTTATAGACTGGTGTATATTTTTGGGTGTTTTTTTTTAAATTTATATTTATATTCTTGATAATATAATTATAATGTATATCTAAAAATCATGTATAAAACTATCTACACCTCTTATAATCACTAGACCAACCTGAAGGGAATAAAAATGTGAACCATACTAATTCCTTTTCATAACTAAATTATTATTCTCAAGTTATAGAAATATCTTGATATGAATACTTTAAGTAGGAATTTATGTAGTGCTTATCACAAAAATAATTATTGGTTGTCACATTGTCATTGTTGATTATTTTTTTCCTTGTATTAAAATATTGCCATAAGTTTTCTTGTCTTTCTATCTTGGCTTCCATTTTTGTTGAACTGGTGATGTCATGTGCCTCTCATAGCATATTCCTATGAAAATTCATTTATATCCACATGACAAGTAACCATTAGTTCCTTAACTAGAACATTCAGGGATAACTCAATTATGTGAGAATGTGATCTAATAGAATGAGTAGAAGGAAACTTGGATGTCCTTTTATAAACTCTAATGATACCTCTATCAACATATTATTCATTATTTCCTATAATACCATAATAATCATTATCCTATTGACCATTATTGCTATGATAATTGTAATAATATTTATTTATAATTGTGTCCAACCGATGTTGTGGATGATAATGATTGGGAGGAAGAGTGATTATCCTTCTATATAATAAGTTATAAATAATTTTGTGAGGCATATCTTTGAATGCATCAAACTATATAAGAATATTTTTGGCATGGGGTACTTTAGTGACTATAGGATTTGATCTAAAAACTAACTATTTCCCTTTATGTCATACTTTAACCTGTGATTATTGTAGAATATTTTCCATGTAACATGGTGGATTCAAATTTTAAATTAAGTTACATGAATTTTATTATAGCAATTCAATATCCAAATCTCCCTATCTATTTATTTTCTTAAGTACCAATTTATATTCTAATGCAATTATCTCATAATAAAGACTATGAAATGATCTAGATATTTCATACAAATTTTCACTAATAGGTAAAATAATACCTCTACAAAATATTTCCTATGTCTCAAAATCTATTGGCTGATAAATCAATTATTCTATACAGGTCTTAAATTTCAATTTGTAATCATAATTTGCCTCTTACTTTCCCTAATATAATGATGGTAATCTCTCATATGTAACTCTAGGTCCCTTATTCTAAATAAAATTCATAAATATTAATTCTTATAACTCATCATATATGTGTAAAGACCCACTAGGAAGAGGATGATCAAATCGATTCAATGAATCATGTTATAAGCTCTTTGGAAATAATTATAATAAAATATGACTACAATCACAACCATTAATATCTTTATTATAATCTCTAATATGTAAATAAGTATCACCATGTTCATTAAACTTTTCAAAGTTGGGTATTTTAAAATCACACAATATAAGGTTATCACATATAGCATTTGAATCAACCCAAAAGTGATAGGCTTTACTTTATAATATATTTTGATGTATTTTATGTTGTAAATCATTGACAACATGCATTATAGAAATAAACTCTTGTGAAGTCATATAAAAATGTTAAGGAGCTCATTTAATAATTGAATTTTATTATTATTTTAGCCATTAATATTCTATATTGAATTCAATAAAAACTCTTAAGAATGATAAATTGTATGGAAATGGGAATTTTATGAGACTCATTGGTGTTTAATGTCATTAGTTTGGAAAGGATTATTACATTCTATGGAAATAAAAGAGATAACACTATTATTTTCATCACGATAATCATGTTTGTACTTCTATCTTTCAAAGGATAACTATGAACATTATCAATAAATTTAATAACTGAATTATCATTTAATTTTTCATGTAATACATAATCATTATCATCATGAGGGGAAGGTAAATAATAATCTATAATAGTTTTAGTAGAAACATTTCTTCTTCATTATACACATAGTATATATCATTACAATTTTCATCATGATCCATATATTGTGCACTTGTAGAATCATTGTTTGATATAATAACATTTTTATTTTTACTATAAGAGGGTGTAAAATATGTATTTATGTGTTCAAATTTTCTTATAACACCACAATGTGTAATAGGAATACAATTTATAATTTCATTACAAACATTGAAAATGGAAGATATTTCATTTTTGAAAGGGGAGAAAGGACGAGAAATATTGACATTTTATACCTTATTTAAAATATCATCATATTAAAAATGAACACTCTTTTCATTTGCATGATCAACATTTAATATAGCAACATGTTCATTTTTTGGAGAAAAAAGAATATAATATGCATTTTTGTTTTCTACTTTAGTCATATCCTCATCATATGTAAAAGGAACAATATTTTAAATAGATTATAATTCTTGATATAAACAATTGTAATTTTCATTATGCAATAGAGTTTTAAGTTTCTTGGATTTATATTTCTAAATGAAAAAAGAGATAGATAAAAAAATGATAACCTAGGATTAGCATAGAATAATGCATCACCAATTGGGAGTTCTTTGGTAATGATATTGTTAGTTTTTTCAACATTTCTTACAAGAAATAAAATAGAATAAATATATGAAAAACATGCATCTAAATTACTTCCTTAACATATTTATCATTAACTGCATGATATCATTCATAATCATCATAAAAAAAAAATAATTATCATCATTGCACACATAGTCATGCTCATCATTGGTATTGAGCACTCAATTTTGATAATTAGTCCATTCTTTATTATAATTATAAGTAATTCATAAGAAAAAATCAATTGGATGAGGGAGATATTCCTTGTTATTCATATTTAATTTTACAAATATAAAAATGAGAACAAAGGGAGGAGTATAAATTAATGATAACAAACATTCTAACATAAGAGGTAAATTAGAATTTAATTTCAAACCATAATAAGGCAATTTTTAGAAGTAAACCATAGGGACACAACTAAGCCTTACAATACTCGATAAGTAAAAAAGGTTCACCAATATGTTTTATCAAATTTATGATTAATATAATTTTAATATAGATTTAAAAATATCAAATAAATATTTACACACATTTCTATTTGCGTAAAATATAAACAATTATGGATTTGATTTAAAATCATAAGGGATGATAACTTATCTTTTATGGGAAACCACAGAGTTTAAACTATTTTTTTTGTGAAAGTGAGGTTGATTAGTATGCCTTCTCATTTGAATTTATGATTATTTATTTAACTAGGATAAATTTTTTGGATCTAGACTATCCTACCATGTGCCCTATTCCTTTTGTAGCATTATTGTATGTGAAAACCTTACAATAAAAATAAAAATTGATGACCTATGTGAATCTTCCTATAGATGTGCATCAGCCTATCATGGTCACACACTCACGTTTAATAGCTTGTGTTCATCTTATATTTCTTTCAAAAAACCTAACAATGTCTTGTACAAGAAACCAAATAGACATCAAATAGAAATGTGGGGGTAACTAATGATTGATCTTGACTTAGAAACCCCAATGTGAGATAGTGTTACTTACACAACACCAATAAAGGGAACTTTGGCTGATGTAGTTATCCCTCTATTGTGTGTGATTAGAACATATGAAATATGGATCTAAATGTTTTTTTCATGTTTCCTTTTCTTTTTTCAAGCATGAAATATAGGTGTATGATGTAAACTTCAGATAAAAATGTAGGTGATGAGATAGATTTAATATTGTTTTCTTTTTTTGTGTTTTTCTCAGTAGATAATTGCTAAATGTAAAATGCCTCTTAGGACCCTTTAAATAAAATTATTCCAAAATAAAATATCAAAATTTATTGGCATTCCAAACCAACTCAAAAAGGAAAAAAATAGTCATAAAAATAGACCCAAATGAAAAAAATTCAAAAATGTAATGAAAGTTATGCTGGGACAATGTTTTTCATTTGAAACAACCACATAGAGTGGGATAGTACAAATAGAGTAGTCTTGTTTGAAATTAGGAAGATATTAAGATAAAAATGGAGAGGACTTGGGATCATATGAATCAAGTAAGAATAACATAGTGAGAACATCAATGTAAAAAATCAAAAGAAGTATAAGACATGGGACTAAGACAAGATGTGTTAATAGAATCTCAAATTCGTATTATGAGCCTCTAAATACAAAAGTGACAAAATTCATAATAATTTTATTTAATTCATCAAATTTGGGTGTATAAAACCACACATATGACCCCATTTTAATAGTTTATGTAATATATGTCTTGTAATCTATGTAATAAACTCATAAAATCTATAAAATATTTCATAATCTTATGAAATTTGTAAATATTACTTGCATATTTCCCACATATGTGTCAAACTTATCATAATTTCATTAAAACCTATAATAATTTGCCTAAAACATGTAATAATTTGAGTAAACATCTACCATTCTAAATTCATATGCACCCAAAATATAATTTTTTAATAATTATGAAGGGTTAGTCCCTACGAGAATACACTATTTATGCCCCCATGTTGCGCTATATAATAGAGCTAATTAGCTAAAAATAATAATTTAAATCCATCATGTTCTATATAAAAATATATAAATAGTGTAAATCATATACTAACATGTGGAGAGTATGTCATCATAGTAAGAATAGAGCATCTATGTATATATAAAACATGTATCCTAAACATACAAGTTTAATGTAAGGATAGATATATTAATGATAAATATAGTGAATAGGAAACATATTAATGAACATCCATAAACTACATAGTAAATACACATAAAAGTGCATAATTTGTATCATGGAACCATAAACAATAAGAAGAGTATGTGATATAGATCACATCACAACAAGCTTTGAAGACAATTATATATTTAACATTTAATATTCATAGATAAAAATGTATCGATAATTTTTAGATCAATGTTTTAGATCACACTTTGTGATCCATCATCAAAATGAGAGTATAATATGAGTTGATTGTAAAATTAGGTTTCTATTTATGACTTATTAACCACGATGTGTTACAATGTTGGGTAGTTGATCATAGAAAAATATTAAAGAACTAATCAATGAATTTCTAAATATTCAGACAATAATTAAATTATTTAGTTGAAATAATTTATTCTATATTATATTATTGATATACTAAAATTATAACCTTCTAGAGAAGAAAATAAATTATAAAATATAAAATTAAATTAAATATTTTAATTTATTATCTTAGTATTTATTATTTATTTAATTAATTATATAATGCTTTCCCATGATGAACCACCCAACATCATAACACATTATTTTTAATACCTTTAAAATAGAAAACTAAGTCTATAATCAATTCATACTAAATTCTCATCTTGATAATGAGTCACATAGTGTGATATAAAAATTATCTACATAATTTTATATAAAAATATTCAATATTATTTTATGGAATACATAATAATAATTATATATTTATCCACACATAAAAAATAGAGTTATACACAGTTTCATGTCCATGATGCACATAGTTTTAGTCAATGTTACATAAGGAAAGAGCCATACACAATGGACAATCAAATGTTGCAGAAGCAAAGGATAATTATATGTAACTCACTCAATAGAAAATATAATGTAACATATACAAAGGAATTTATAATATAACATATTCAATAAACAATCTAATGTCACACACACAAATGAAACATTAATTTCTCACACATAATGGACAACCTAATATTGTTAGGATATAATAATAAAACACGCAAATATCCACAAAGTTTAAATAGGGAAGCTATGTAAAACATAGAATAAACTTGCACAAATCAAAGAACAATAAATCATGCACAAGAAAGATAACACTGAGGTAACATGGTTCACCCAAAATTGGCTATGTACACAGAGAATTTTATCAGATTTATAATGGTAGAAACACTTGGAAAATTACAATCATGTGACAAGAACCTATCACACACACCTCTCTTATTTCTCAAAACCTCATTCTTATTTCAATACATTCAAACTTATATAAACTAGTACAATGCTAACAAATATTGTAAGAACTTTCCCAAGTATCAACCAAAGAATACCCAATTACATAACCAAGCTTACATGACCAAGTATTCATCTCATATTTAAATAAAAATTACAAATAAAAGAAGAATAATGAAGAAAACATGAGGGAGAAGAAAATCACACCACACTCCATGTGGCATCGCTATTGATTAATAGTGGAAAGTGAGAATTATCATGCAAGGTCCATCATTCAAAAGGGACTCTCATGATACATTTTTGAACTCCTCAATGTGCACTTAAAATGGCATGCACCACTTTCCCATGTGCAAACTCAAGGGTCAAGAGATACCCCAATCAACTTTTGACTTCCAAGAAAGAAACCCTACAAGCACATGCCTAAAGAGAATGGTAAGATCCTCTTTATTTTGTCACCCACATACATCCACAAGTCAAGGGTGAAGGATGGCACCCCACATGAAAACATAGAAGGAAACCCATGTTCCTAGTGGATAAATGTGCCCTATTTCTCTCTCCTACCTTTCCAATAGTGAAAGATACCCTATGGGCCATGACACATCACCTAGGAGCCATCTCACCTACCTAGTCACCTTAGCCACTTCATCTATGAATAGTGACCCATGAATAGTAACTTATGAATAGTGTTTTTGAATAATGACTTCACACTTAAAAATTCTCCCACTTGAAGTTAATATTCATAACTTCCTATTGTTTTATTTTCTGAATAAATTTTTCATCTCGATCTTCTTCATCCACGAAGACCATGTGAAGTTGAACATAGTTTGAACTTCACTCCTATGACCACCTTAATCATCATATCCATAAGGTTTTCATTTGTATGTATCTTATCCAGATTCAATTTTTCCTCCAATACTATCCAACTAATGTAATACCTCAACTGAATGTGTTTAGTACTGGAGTGAAATGTTGAGTTCTTCACTAGGTGAATGACACTCTAATTGTCACTAAAAATTATCCATTTTCCTTGTTGGTGTCCCAACTCCTCCATCAAGATCTATAGAAATATACTATCATTAATTGATTCTATAATAATAATATACTTAACCTTTATGGTATAAAGTCCCACCAATTTATGTAGATATGATATCCAACTCACTATTGTACCACCCATAATGAACACATACCTGGTAATACTTTTCCTACCATCTATATACACATAATATTTTTAAATTTTATTGATTACTAACACTTTGTATCTTTTAGGAACCCATCGAGTCTCAATTTATTTAAGTGCATGCCTTAAGGGGTGAATAGGGAAAGTGGTGGGTAAACCATTGGTGCTTTGTAAGAATGTTTTTCCTTTTTCCACTTGCCATCTACACACTCATATCCTAATACCATTTAATCTAAGATTATTCATCGTATCCTTACCCATTCTAGTCATTTTCCTCTTTCCATCCTCCTTTTCATACCTTAATTTCATTTTAGACTATCGACTGTACTAGGTTGACCATGGTTGAACCTATATAGTTTAGGGGTATTTTTCAATTTTTGGGTTTGTTAGCTTCTCAGCTGACCTAGATCAGACATAGTGAATTGTCCTTATAAACATACTAGGTTGATCATGGCCAACCCTATATAGCTCACATTTTTGGGAGGATTTAGGGTAAGATACACCTATATATACAAGTTCATTTCTAACCATTTGTAATAATACAATCAATGAATAATAAGTGTGAATTAACATATCCTTATTGACCATTCTTCTTGAGGAATAAATCTTAGGTTTAGATACTTTATTTGGTGATATAGATCTTATATTGTGAATAAGTTTTTTAGTTAGATGGATAAGTTTTGTAGCCTAGAGATGATTTGTATTTGTTGTCCTTACATACCACATCAATCTCTTGTGAATCACCTTAGCCAAAGGAGATATTGAGGCTCGATGGGTTCATCTTCAAGGTAAATATTCCTAACTTTATTTCTCATTTGTAAGAGTAGGTAGATAACCCAGTTGTGCTTATATTCCCATGCATTAGAATTTTGAATACATTGATGTGAGTATATGTATTATATGCATGTTTAGTTTAGTTATTTTTTTCAATGCTAACCCCCACTTTATGCCACAAGCTTTGGTGAACACTAGACTAGATTTACTCTAATCTATTTGTAAGACTTAAGTGAAATATCAAACCTTAGGACTCTTTTAGGGTTTTTACATGATTGTGTTAGATTGTAGGTTTTTGATCCCTACCTCACATGGTGTATTATGACAAGTGATCCCATAAATGAGTATATTATATCCGCATATTGGTCATGCTCTCACTTAAAAAATGTATTCCCAATAAAAATGTAGGTATGTTTTATCTTTTTTGAGCTAGGATCAATTTATAGACATGATACATTTATGATTGCATACATTCTAGTGAACCCAATGTGAAACTAACCCTTGTAAGATTAATTTCACTTTCTTTCATTCTTTTTAGCATTATTTTTATCATATATCTATCATACTAGATCAACTCTATCAACTTAATTTTAATCTTTGTGCATAAGATTTTAGGAATAGGTAAATAGGTCAATTAAGATTACCCAGTATAGGTTTCCAAACTTTCAAACTTATAGTTTAGACTACTAGGTCAACCTAAGTGACCTTGTACACTTTAAAGCATCTATATTTGGCTACTAGGTTAACCTTAGTCAACCATGTACATTTCAAGCACTCAATATCAATATTATGCAAAGCTTGATCGACCTAGTCAGCCTAGTTAGCAGAGTTTTCAAGCATATTCCAAGGTTCTTGACTAGCAATATTCAATATTCGCATCTCTGATCCACCAAGGTTATTTTTTATCTCTTTAGTTCTTTCTTTCTATCTTTCCTTTCACATTTTTTAGTCTTCAAAACTACCCCTACATAGTCAACTGTATCGACCATGTCAACCTAGTTCTACGTTCTATGTGTTGTTTAAATAACTAGGTTAATCTTGGTCAACCTTGTTCATTTTTAGACCTTGTTTTTGTAGTACATGTTCAACCTTATCAAGCTTGTTCTATATTTTATGCATATAGTGTCAACACTATACCTTGTTTCAAATTGTAATTAATCTCTATATTCTAGTAATTAGTTCACACCTTTCATTCTTTATTTCTTACATGTTTAGAATAGTTCACATAATATAATTAGAGGTTTTTTAATTAACCATTTAGTTTCACTATTTCTATTTTATGCACACATAGCCAAATCAACAAATTTAAACAATCGCTTAAACATTTGTCTACCCAAGGCCAACTTACTTGGATTTTATCACCAAGGGGGAAGCTAACTTGATACTTTAGTCAAGTATAATGCATGGTTAATGTTATATTCTAGCTAAGCACCTAGTAACCTTATCATTATGGTGTCTAAAGTGAGGGGGTAGGCCTGAATACAAAGCCTATATCATTGTTACTATAGTCCCTTTCAGCCCAAGCTACCTAAAACCATCCTTAGATTACTATCTAGTTCCTTGTTTATAGCCAACTTCCCATGACATTTAAAATCATATCTTAATAATCTAATAAACATTTAGGTTTAATAATTAATTAGTTATTTACTTTTCAAGTTTAATCCTTACTCTTTACATAATTATGTGTGCAAAATATTATATTAGCCAATGTTAGTACAAGGTTTTGTATTGTGTGCTTCAATTGGATTGGCCAACATTGATCTAATTGACTATTTGTTTCCTTTCATCTTTTTTTTCCTATATTAGCTTCAAAAATTGTCTTGTTTTAGTTCACAAATTGTTATCAAACTTTCTCATTTTCCCTATCTATTATACTAGATTAACCTAGTTGATCCTATACCTTTTTCAAACTTATATGCACTATAAAAGATAAACCTAGTCAACTATGCACTATCTACATTCCCTTTTACCTCTTTTTCTAGTTTTGTGCTCTATATTAGATAAACCTAGTCAACCTTATATAGTTTTGTAGTCCCTATTTTTTGATAGGTCAACCTTGTACTATTTCAATCACTTCTTGGTTCATTACTTTCTCATCTTTCTTCATTTCCCTTCATCATGAACTTTCTATTTTATAGTGACATTACTTGCAATCAACAGACATGATGAACTTTACCAATCCTCATAGGGTCTCCCATAGACGAAGTAGGTATAGTGTAGGTTTTTATTTTTACCTATTATTTAATTAGGGAAATTATATATTTGTGCATACCTGGAGTTGTCCTACATTTTTGGGATAGGCTAGCTTATGTGGAGATGTGTGTCATAGATGTGTCATGGGTGTCATAAGAATTCCATAAGTAACTCTTTTGATGGGAGTTACTTCTCTATTCTTAGCACCTTGTCACCACCTTTCATGGAGGAGTTACAGTCTATTCTTGGGGTGCCTTAACCACCTTTTATGGAGGAGTTACTTACGTGCTCTCCTATATGTATTCTTCACTTTGGCCATCTCATGTTAATCAGATATTGAGTTTTCTCCTATTTTGTCTTGTGTAATTTATCTTCTTGTATAATTTCAAATTGCTTTAGCATCTATGTGGTGTACACTTGCTTCATCTTGTGTGATCATGTCTCTGTTGCATTCACATTATTCAAATTCTGGCAACAACTCTGATATGGTATCAGAGCCACCCCGGTAATCATGTGTCTGGTTATGCTATTAGTTTATTATGAAATTCTTACTTTGATTTCTTAGTGTTTTTTTAACTCAATTGCATTTGAGAGTTTTGGTAGAGTTTCTTGAAAACTCATGTAAATCCATACAAAAATTTGGTAAAAAGAATTACTTCTGTTGAGTTTCATTCTGATCTAAAGGCATTGACTTCTACATTGAATTTGTATGGATTGTATGGATTGACTTCTCTATTTCAAAGTTGGTAAGCAGTCTGCCTGCTTCCATTTGGATCTTGCCCTTGGGTCCCATGGGCACCCAGACGTCAAGAATGTTGAGAGACCACTGGTAGTCATGGAGTAGGAAGGAGCCAGTGTTGAGGCTGAACCAGTTCTTATGCTTATAGACAAGCAAATCCATAGCTGTATAGATCAATAAATACATGGAAGATAAATCTATTTGCAGATAAAGATATGTAGACTTGATGCACTCAGGCACCGTTGTGTGTAGGGAGGTCACACATTTTCTCTGTCCTTTCCTATGTCCTTCAATAACACCATGCAAACAACAACAGTTGACTTTCACTAGAACCAAGGTATATGATATTGTGCCCACTATAGATGCACTGAAGATTCATGCCCCAAGCGTCAAGTTCAGACTTTTTTGGTTTCAATGCCCATGTGGTGGGCCCACCCTCTCGTGCTATTAAACTGGTAATTCTACTTTTGTCTAACAATTATTTTGATATTCATAAATCAGTAATTTGATTTTTTGAATTAAAGTCAAATTGGATATTAGCATTCAAAAAAGATAGTTTAAAGTTTTTCAAAACTTGTATCTTCGACCTACGAAGATGAAGTGTTAGGCCTGGGTTGGCAAGAGGTCAATTCTCCCTCACACAAACCTCCTTTGAATTCCTCACTCTATGCTGAATCCAATGAGTGGCTGGAAGGCCACTTTCTCTCTCAAAATAGGCATTTTTAAAATATTTTAGTGCTTTTCATGCAAAAACACTAGTTTACAGGAAAATTAAATCTTTAATATCTTGCAAATGATAACTCAGATTCAGGTGCCATTTTTTTTCAAAAGTGTTTGTATTTAAATTCTCCACAATGTAGGCATATTATTTGTTAAAAAATCACTAGTTTATAAAGTGCCTAAAATTTGGGTCTCCCAGGACGCATTTTCGACTGAGTCCGATGTCTTGTTTGCTTAAAGTCTTACACTAATTACTCTAAGACACATTCTTGGCTGAGCCTAGCATATTTTGAGCATGCACTTGCATATTTGGTGGGGGCTCAACATTTTAGGGGCATGTGATTGCTTTTCACAACTTGCAAATCTTTTCTTTCATTCTCCTTTTTTGCATAATTTCACAGCTTGCAATCAACACAAATTCACCTAAATTTATCTTAAAATGGATTATTTTCAACTTAAACCCCTAACACCATTCAACTATCATGAATGAAAGGTTAAAATGTCAATCATTCTTAGAAGCAAAGGGTCGTATAGGATCACCATGGGTACTGAAGTAGAACCCAACACTGATTCTAAAAAGGTCAAGTGGTACAACCATAGTGATGAAGCCTATGGATTACTAAGCTTGTCCATGTCTCCAGAACATCTCTTCCATTTAGAAACTACCAAGACTCCCAAATACATATGGGACACCTTAGAACTCTTATTTGGGAAGCTTGATGAGATAAGAGGTCATGAGCTTGAAAACGAACTCATAAGTCTAAGTCCTAGCAACTTTGACACCCTACAGAACTTCTTCACTAAGTTTAAGGCCCTTATATTACAATTGAAAGAATATAGGATAGAGAAGAAAGATGATCAACTCATCCTTTCTATTCTCACAAAGTTAGGTCCAAGCTATTCAGTCTTTGTCTCCACTTTCCATGACACAAAAAGTGCCCTTAACACTACATGGAAAATGCCTTCTTTGGATTCATTCATTGCCAACTTGACTAGGGAGCAAGATAAGCTAATTCAAATGGGAAAAATTAAGTCTACTCAACCCCAAGCTTTTATAGCTAGAAATGGTAAGTATAAGACTTCAACAAAGGAGAAGAAGAAAAAAAACAAGGACCAAGAGAAGAAGAAAGAAAACAACAATCTTACCAAAAACAACACTCAGTCTTCCTCCTCCAATGCTAAACCTAAGAAGGAGAAGGTTAAGTGTGCCTATTGTAAAAATATAGGGCATGATGAACACAAATGCATGAAGAAACAAATAGATCACCTAACTCATCTTCTAGAGGAGAACAACATAGGTGTTCTTGAGTCCATCAAGCAGAATTCATCTACCCAAGATTCTACCAAGGCAAAAAGAAAGGGTAAGGAGAAAGAAAAGGGCAAGGCTCTTATAGCAAATGCAACTTTTACAACATTATGGGTCATTGATTCAGGTGCTTCTCACCACATGGGCTCTTCACTAGTTGAGTTTTCATCTTTAGAGCCTTGTAGCATGACTTCAATTAGTTTGGGTGATGACACATTAGTTTCTATTGTAAGGAGAGGGTCAGTTGAAATGGAAGGAGGAACATTCAATAATTTTATAAGTGTTCCTTCTCTTTCAACCAATCTCCTATCAGTGTACCAAATCACTCACATTGGTCAGGGCATGAGAGTTGAGTTTTCACCAGATTCAGTGGCTATCAGGGAGTTGCATAGTGATACTACAGTGGTAGCTGGTAGGGTAGATAACCAAGCAAGGTTATACACCTTCTCACATTTTGCACCTAATTATTCTCCAACAACATTGATAACTCATTCAGATGGAGTTAGCAAACTATGGCATGAGTGGTTTGGCCACCTTAACTACAGCTACATTGAGCAACTTTGCAAAAATGACATGATCATTGGCTTGCCTCGTGTCTAATTCTCAAAAGGACTTTGTGAGGGGTGCTCCCTTGGGAAGCATCTCGAAGGAAAATTTTGATAAAGGCAAAGCTTGGAGGGCTTCACAACCTTTGGAGTTAGTCCATAGTGATGTATCAGGACCCTTTCCCAAACCATCTTTCACAAGGGCCAAGTACATCCTCACTGTCATTGATGATTTCTCTAGGTACACTTGGATATATTTTCTCAAACAAAAGTCTGAAGTGTTTGAAAAATTTCTAGACTTTAAGGCTCTTGTTGAGAAACAAAGTGAGAAATCCATCAAGGTTCTTCGAACTGATAATGGAGGGGAGTATGTCAACAACAGGTTTGAGCAGTTTTGCACCATAGAGGGGATTGATTTGCAGTGCACAGTCACTTACAGTCCTTCACAAAATGCAGTTGTAGAACACAAAAATAGGTTATTAAAAGAGATGGGTAGCTGTATGATTCACTCCAAATCCTTAGCACCACAATAATAGGTTGAAGCTATCAATTGTGCTTGCTACATTCAAAACAGGGTTTCTCATAAAGCTTTGAAAGGGATAACACCCTTTAAAGGTTGGCATAAAAGGAAACCTGATGTTGATCACCTTAGGGTTTTTAGATCCCTAACCATGGCTTGCATTCCAAAGAAGAAATGCAAAGCTGTAGAACATTAGTCCAAGCCTTGCATCTTTATAGGATATCCAGATGGTATTAAGGGGAATCACCTTCTAGATCTAGTCACTCATGAGTTGTTCATCGAGAGAAGTGTCCATTTTTAGAAGAGTCCTAGAGAGTCAACACTTGACACTTCTTCTCCCTCATCGGATCTAATTCTTCATGATGATTCCTCATCATATTCAAATTAGCTATAGTAGGTTCTTGAGCTAGTGACATCTTCTTCTTGTTTGAGTTTAGACAGTGAGGATAGTGATGTAGAGTCATCCACCTCTAGTTAGTCTGAGGATGAGGAGTTAGCACCTGACTCGCCCACTTCTAGGCCACTTTGGGCTAGATAGACACTTGATAGTGTTGGCACTTGGGTAGGAGATCCTACAAATGATAGATGGACTAGGGGGATTTTTAGAGAGATCCACATGCCTTCTTTGCTTTAGTTTCAGATCCACAAACTTTTCAAGAGGCATGGGGGGTACCTGAGTGGGATAGTGTAATGGAGGAAGAATATTCTTCCTTAATCAAAAATCAAAGTTGGGATTTGAATTCACTTCCTAAGGGAAGAAAGATGGTTCGATGTAGGTGGATATATCACACCAAGTTTGTAGAAGATGGGTTAGTTGATAAGTACAAGGTGTAATTGGTCACCAAGGGTTTCTCATAGGTGGCAGGCATTGACTACTCAGAGACCTTTGCACCTATTGCAAAGATGACTTCTATCTGACTCACCTTGGCTTTTGCCATAGCACATGGTTGGGATGTGCACCAGATGGATGTGAAGAGTGCCTTTCTTCACAGAGACCTAGAGGAGGAGATCTACATGGAGTAGCCACTAGGATTTATTCAAGATTCTTCCTTAGTATGCAGACTTAGGAAATATATCTATGGCCTCAAACAAGCCCCTCGAGCATGGTATGCCAAGATGGATTCCTTCCTTCTCACATCAGGTTTCACTAGGTGCCATTTTAACCCCAATGTCTACTTCTTATGGAAGGATGATTTGCTCCTAATTTTGGTTTTATATGTTGATGACCTTTTAATCACCAGGAGTTCTTCATCAGCTATTATAGTGGTGAAGGCATCTCTTCAGGATAGATTTAACATGATAGACTTGGGTTTGTTGCACTACTTCCTTGGCATTGAGATCTCATAGTCAAATTTAAGGATTTCTCTTACACAACCTAAGTATGCTCTTGACTTATTGGCTCAATTTCACATGGCTGATTGCAAGCCATCTATAACTCCCTTTCTATCAAGAGTAAAGCTTGAGGCTGACTCTTCTTCACCATTGGTCGATGCCACTCGATATTGACAACTTGTTGGTAGTCTCATCTACTTGATTCACACCAGGCCTGACATATCATATACAGTGGGACTTGTCTCTAGATTTATGTAGGAACCTCATGAGCTACATTGGAAAGTAGCTAAGAGGATCCTGCATTACATATAGGGTTCACATAGATATGGGATTCATTACAGATTTGGCATAGAGGTTGACTTGGTTAGATATACAGATTTAGACTGGGCTAGTGATTCATAGACTCCCAAATCCACTTTTGGTTATAGTTTCTCTCTAGGTTCTAGTCCTATCAGTTGGTCTAGCAGGAAGCAAAATGCTATTGCTATATCATCCATAGAGGTAGAGTATAAGGGAGCTATTAATGCAACTATTGAGGCTATTTGGCTTCAAGGGATTCTTTCTGAGTTTGGCATTCCTATCAAGCAGCCCACCATCATTTATTGTGATAACTAGAGTACCATTCAGATTTGCAAGAATCTAGTTTAGCACTAGTAGACCAAGCACATAAATATTCACATGCATTTCATTCAGGAGCTTATTCATAGTCAAGTCATTGACTTGATATTTTTCCATTATTTAGAGCAGGTTGCAGACATCTTCACCAAACCTTTCATTGAGAGCAAGTTCATTCATCTATGAGCTCTTTTTGGGGTATGGTCCACATCTACAGTAGCATCATCTTCATGGGGGGCACTAGCCTCTTCCTTTTTTTTATGTCTCTCTTTGGGGGGGAGTTTTTTTCCTATGGGTTTTTTCCTTTCCTCTATCTTATGAGAGATTGCATTTGTACATGGGTACCTCATTAGGCCTAGTTGCCGGGACCCATTTTTATATTTCCACATTGCCCACCTAAGCTATGCTTATGGGGGGGTATTAGTGTAGGTTTTTATTTTTACCTATTATTTAATTAGGGAAATTATATATTTGTGCATACTTGGAGTTTTCCTACATTTGTTGGATAGGCTAGCTTATGTGGAGATGTGTGTCACAAATGTGTCATAGGTGTCATAAGAATGTCATAAGTAACTCCCTTGATGGGAGTTACTTCTCTATTCTTAGCACCTTGTCACCACCTTTCATGGAGGAGTTACAGTCTATTCTTGAGGTGCCTTGACCACATTTTGTGGAGTTACGTGTTCTCCTATATGTATTCTTCACTTTGGCCATCTCATGTTGATCAGATATTGATTTTTCTCTTATTTTGTCTTGTGCAATTTATCTTCTTGTATAATTTCAAATTGCTTTAGCATCTATGTGGTGTGCACTTGCTTCATCTTGTGTGATCACGTCTCCATTGCATTTGCATTATCTAGATTCTGGCAACAACTCCGATAGTAGGTATCCTATCTTGGAAAGTATTTTTCTACCATTTATAATATTATGATTAGTGGTTATGTTAAAGAGTCTCATTTACCTACTTCTACATTCTCAACTGGATTTAGAGGAACCACTTTATTTTATTCTCAACCTCTTCTTTTCGTTATGACCCCTTCTCATACCATGAATTATTCTTCTCTAACTTCTTCCACCTTCATGCCTAGTATCTCAACTAACATGGAAGGTTTTACATCTAGTGGGCCTCTCTTGAGATCCACTATCCTTAATCCATCTACTAGTGTTTTGTTTGCTACCCAAGGAAATCATGCTTCTAGTTCTTCTTCTTCTTAACCATTCACTAGTCCATATTTTGCTACACAAACAAATTTTGCCACTAGTACATCACATTCTCAAAATTATTATCAAGCTCCTATCAACACCAATAGTGTTACCCAAGCCACTAATACTAATATTAATGTCAACCCTAATGTTTATACTAATTTTAATCAAACACACCAACTATTGTTACAAATGCTCAATCAAATGAATAAATTTAAATCTTGTAACAAAAATCAAATGATGATAATGACAAACCACCTTCTTCATCTTCAATCTAGTCCTTAACCAATGGCTTGGGGCACACATAACCATAATGTTCCCCCTCTTCCTCTTCAAGACTATCGAGGCAATCTCATTCCTCAACCTCATTTGGTAAAAAAAAAACCATTAAGCATCTATAAAATGAACCCCTTACTACTAAAATTACTAACATTGACATATGAGATATAACACCTACGAATTATTATAATGGATCAACCAATCCTACCATTAATCTTAGGATATTTGGAAATTTTTATAAAGATTGGGTCAAATTAAACAACTTTGTTGCTACCAAGCTCCTTGCCAAAACCCTTAGAAGTGATGCCTTGGAATGGTACAGTCAACTTAGACCTCATTCCATTAATAGTTTAGAGGATTTAGTGAATTCTTTAGTGCAAGAGTTACAAACTAGTGATCTTCCTGAAAACACTTTAGCTCATTTCATAAATTACAAACAAAACAAAAATGAAACTACTCAAGCCTTTATTAAATGGTGGAAAAAAAATTCAAATAAATGTGAACATAACATGGTGGATGACAATCATTTCCATCTCTTTACCAATTCCCTCTTTCCTAAATTACAATATCGAGTCCACACTCTCTTTTCACATACATTGGAGGAGGCTATTAACCAAGCTAAACATCAATATTTCCTTATGCATCAATTTAAGCCACCCCAACCTTCTATAGGTCCTTTTATAGTACTAAATAATAAAAACTATAACATTACCAATGATGGTGTTTTCAATTATTATGATACCATTTATAATGTTCAAGCTGTCATTCCTAACCAATCTTTGAAACCAGATCCCCTTTCTCAAAAATTAATAATTCTCATTTATCTTCACCAAATAATATCAACATTCAAAAACCTTGGTCTTGAACTAAATTTTTTAAGCATCTACCTAGGCCTCTTCCACAAGAACTTTACTCTACTCATCTTATGAAATCTTGGTATGATCCTAGATTCTTTTTTTGCTTTCATACTAGTTTGGGTCATTCTCATGAGACCTATAGACAACTTCAGAATTTAGCTATGGATTTTCTTCATGGACATAATTTTGATCATGATTCCATCATTCAAAATCATCAACAAGATTATGAAATTGCTTTCAAATATTATAAATCACATGATAAAACTCAAGCCTTGAATCAACCAAATGCTCATTTATCTATCTACAAAGATCCTCTTCCTAATCATCAACTGATTCAAGACACCCAAGACAAGACCACCCCTTATACCAATAATGTAGAAAATATTGTTGACCCACTTTTGAAGATAATGTGATTAACATGACCAATATGTGAAGGGTGGTGGCTTTCATTGATTCACAACCTATCTACACTCCATCTAAAACATATCATGTTATCCAAGATTCTTCTCCAACTCATTTAAATGAGTTGAGGTAAGATGAAAATTTTACTTTTGATGATCCAATTTAGGATTCTACCATGGATAACACTTCACATTCTATTTATACCACTCTTCCATCATCTTCCAATACTAATGATAATCAAGATTCTACTAACACTTCTACCGTTTCTCTAAATCAACTTAAAACAAATACTTCATTATCTCAACATGATTTACATCTTTGTTCTAAACTTTATTCTTCTTCTTACCAACAAAAATTCTAATGTAATTGAGCTCCTCCTTTCGAGGACCTCCTTAACCATTATGTGCCTATATCTAATAACCTTCTTATGGGTTATGATGAATGGAATCCCAAAGCAAAACTCACTGATCTCCCATCCCAAATTCTATTTCTTAAGCTTATGAGGATTTATTCCCATCATATAAACCATATTATGCAACTATTATTCAAGATGAATTTCCCTCATCCTCCCATAGCAGGATGGGAGGCAAATTTATTTGGTTCCAAATATAGTATATTACAATAATGAGAAGATAATTCTATCAACATTGATGAAACTATAAACACTTCTCTTTCCTTAAAATTTCCCATAGCTTCTATGACTCTCAATGAGATTATAATTTATGTGGATGATGCTCCCTTATTTATTACAATCCAAATAGGTGATATCTAAGTTAAGAATACATTGATTGATGAGGGTTCTAGCATGTGTGTTGATTTTCTCAATTTCATTAAGATTTTTGGGTATTTAGAATGTAATCTCAACTCTACATGCAACACCTACTAGGGATATGATAGAAGGAGAATTCCACTTATAGGTTTTAAATAGATTCCCATTACCATCCCACCTATCACTATTTACATGAAGGTGATGATCTTAACTTCCCTCTTTCTTATAACATTTTGCTTAGTAGGCCATGGACTCACCACATGAGAACTATTACTTTTTCCACCTACCACTACATTAAATTCCCTCATAATGGAGCTATTTATATGATTCAAGGTGACACTAACCCTTGAAATTTATAATAATTCCAAGATCATGGTGTCTTCAAGATTCCTACACTTGATCTTTTACCAAGTATTCCATTTTATGAGACTCAACATCTCAACTTTCCCATTAATTCAAGCCAAGGTTACAATGGGAATCATAAAGTCATTGGTAACATTATTCCTAACCTCTTAGATTCTAATGATTATGAGCTATATTAGATTAAATTAAATATCAAAAACTTTGATCTCTTACCTCATCTCATTCTATAGCTTTCTGATTCCTTAAAACCTTGCTCTCATAAACCTCCTTACAATGACATTCCTGTAGTCTTGACCAAGATAAGGAATTCTATTCACAATAATTCCTCAAATGATAAGGTCATCCATACTTGTCTCATTGATATTCACACCCTATATTATGATGATGGTTATTCTTTAGATGATCCATTGTTAAGTAGTCTTGTACAGGCCCATGATGCTAAGATTATCCATTATCATTCTTCCTTACTCAAGTCTTTTCATACATCTCATCATTTTCCTTCACTTATTGTTCCTAATTTTTGTATTTTCCCCCTTATCATATGGTAGAGATGGTTTTGACACCTTTAATTTTTGAAGAATCATGTAGGACTATGCTCATGGATTGTGTTATGACTAGGTTTTACTATTTTGCTAGGTACCCTAACCCTCATATCTAGTTTACCCATGAGGTTAATGTGAGTCTCCTTAAACATTTTTTAGATCCTAATCCTCCCTTAGTAGAGAACACTATATTTGAGCCTTTCTTTCTCTTGTTATATTTGATCATGTTTTTTATCCTAATATTGTTGACCCTACCCCTATTTCTAATTCTATTACTCCTTTTGTTGAGCCTAGTTTTATTCCTTCCTCCTCATCACCTTGCCTTGGTGATGGTTTACTTCCCTTGCCTATGATGGCTCTTATACCCACCAAATGGGATAATGAGTTCTCTCCAAATTATTTCACTCCTATTATACCTCCTTCTATGAGTGTTTTTACTAAAATCACTCACAAGTGTATCTATTGCTTCTATGAGACAAATAATCATTCTTCCACCCATCGTCACAAGTTGTGATAGTATATTTATACCTTGTGTCCTTCTTCCACATCATTAGACAAAGTCATACCTCCCTTAAAGGTACTTATTTAATATTTAGCTAAGTATGGTGAGATATATTATATATGGCATCTATGCAGTACCCATCATACCAATGATTGCCACATCCTTCAACAACATCTTAAGGATTACCTTATAGCCATTTTTGAACCTTATACTAATCCTCCCATATGTCATCCCCACAAGAAGGATCCTTATTCTTATCCCATGGTTCCACCTCCTATGGTCCCATCACCTCTTATGGTCCCTTCACCATCATCTATGCTTATACATATGATTATTTCACCTATGGAGCTTCCCTCACCTATGGATCCTTTTCCACCTGTGATTCCTTTATCTCTGATAGAGTCTACTTCCACACATTCTCCTAACCATCCCTTACCTAATTTACCTCCTTAGCATGATCCATTGATCATTCCTAATTTTTTAATGGAGGAGATTAAAAGAGAAGTATTGGCCTAGTATTCATTAAAGATTGATTAGACATTGCAATCAGTTCATCTCTATCTTTATATAGATGTTCTGATGTCTTGGATAATGTATGTGGATATATTTATCAGTATTCATGAGTACATTCATGGTAATTTCACATTTTAATATTAGTTGTATGTGTGCTATAATTTTTTCTTTATCTATCTATTATATCATTTGACACTATGTCAAAATTTTATTTATCATATATGCTGATTTCTAGCTTATTTTACTATATCTTGCTTATCTTATCATTTATATTTCACAGATGATTATCTTTCTTTATCGTTGCTTTCTATCTTTTTCCTGATTTTTTCTCAAAATTCTTTTCTTTATTCTTCATGATTGTTTGCTTTCTTATCTTCATTTTTCATGGTTAATTTTCATTATGACTTGGTTATACAAACCTTGTTCCCTTTTATCATTGTCTCCATTTTACCATGTAAATAGTTATCAAATAATCCTACTCATTACTAAATCCTTACACTGGTCCACTTTTTAGATCTCCTTTTTTCATTCTTCCTTTTCTACAAAATAAGCATATACATAGTTGAGACTTAACATCACATGCTATTTCATTATCAATATTAATTGTCCTAGTTGATATTTATATTTTGTAACTTAGCTTCCTTTATCCTTAGCCTACAAATCATTTCGTATGTATCACTACATATCTTATGATTAGTCATTCCAAGTCCGTATGGAGGATGAATCTTCAAAATACATATAAAATTAAAATCAAAACATAAAAATATTCTTAAAAGTCAAATCACACTAAAATATGTAATTCAAAGCACATCTATTTCTTCTAGTAAAATATCAAACTCCACATTTTGATTCATGGTAGAGACAAGGTCATTTGTGGTATGATAGGCTAGTAGATTAGAAGAGGAGAGTAAAAAAATCTGTTAGTGTTATCTACTTTCTCATGCAAGTACTTAATCTTTGTAGAAGACTGATGACTTTGTAAGGGGTCCTTAAGAAAGGGTAACACATCATGGGAATGTAGGTCCATTTTACTCTTTCTTTTACCAAAGTACCTTCATGAGTTGATATTAATAGAATGCCTATTTTCATACAAATCTTTGTGTATATAGTGAAAAAGTTTCCTTTGTACATAGATGACCACTAATCACTTAGTGTCTTCTCATGTCCTTAGTATGCCTTTTGTCTCCTAAGGTCTTATCATAAGATGCCTAAGTCTTGCCTTTTACATTCCCCTTTTCATTCCTTATATCCCTCATATTTCCTCTTGAGAAATATTGTTTGGTCTACTAATCACTCCCTTTGGGATTTAATTTGTGAGTTGCATTATAAGACCATGAATAAGACCCAACAATCCTCATAAATTATCCTATTTACCTTTGTATTACCCACATCCTTGACCACCTACTTTTTATTGATTATTCCACCCTAGTGGTGTTCTCATTGTGAGTTACTTTGTAAGACCATTGATAGGACTTGACATTCCTAAAAAAAAATCCAATATCCAAGTCATTATCCAGAATTATATGTGTCAAATATGAGATAAGATTCAATTGATTATGAAGTTGCACATCATTTACATGCTTCCTATCCTTATTTAGTGTGTTTTATGCTTACTCCATTTTTATTTCACCTTTTTATCTTCTTATTTCCTGAGTGCATGTAAGAATAAAACCATTTCTTGAATATTTCATACTTCCCAACTTGAATTAGTGTGATAAATTTAAGACCAATCTTTTGTAA
>JARHVA010008137.1:0-35000 GCA_037957365.1 Torreya grandis | reverse complement strand
TCTGATATCCCTGTGGTTATAGGTGTTCCTACTATAGGTAGACTAACGATGGCATGGAAATCCTCTAGTGTGATGGCCACCTATATCACATCCCCATCCACCTCATATTTGAAGGCATTAGCTAGTCATTCCTAGCAACTGGGGAACATGACTAATAGATCTAAACTCATGGGGATCCTTTAGATATCATCTATGCCTCTTAGACCTATGGATATTAGTATAGCACTATCTCCATCTGAAAATCTCTCCAATAACATTAGTAATAAGGACACATCTACCAATCTCTAGAACCTCTTCAATCTCTGCAACCAAGAAACAACAAAGGATGTATCAGTTCTTTCATGTCATGTATAGTCATAATACATTCTTTTTACATTTTTAAATAAAAACAAGCCTAATTACTTTTAAACTTATTATTTTTTATTCATTTTACCCTATTTCTAACCTACTTGGTCATTCTTTCCCTCCTTTGATCATTTTAGGCTAGTTTGTCCCTCTTTCGGCCTTCTACATGCTTTTTTTTGCTTCTTCTACTTCTTTGGTCAAACTACCTTAACCAAAATTTCCTAATTTTTGCCTTAATTAACTCAAAAATCTTAGTCAACCTTCTTACTTTCCCCCTAGTACTACATTATCATTCTAGACATCTCAAATTAGTTAACAAACTACATTAGGTTGGTAGCCTGTAGAATGTATATGGTCAACCCATACCTACTAGGTTGCCACTATGGATTCTACCTAGTTTCAACCTATTAGGTTGACTAGGATAACCCAGTTCATTTTGCTTGCTGACCCCTTGTATTTTCCTAAAGAAATGCATTTTTCTTGATTTCTTCCTGATTACTCTAAACTCATTTCCCATCTTGCTATTTTCTACCCCTTGCATCTAATTTTGTCTCATTTTGACATCTAGAAATGCTTAAAATTCAAAATTACTAAAAATACACTTAATTCACTACAAATTTTAAAACTTGGTTTGAGATTCATAGTTGCATACATGTAGTGCACCTATTCTACCTATGGAAATCCTTCTTATCTAGCCTATCATCTCTTTGATATCATAGCTAGTTTAATCTCCATATCTCTTTTTTCTCTCCTTCACAAGTCAAAATAACAAATGACTTTTCTCCTATTCATGGGTCAATAGTAAATAAGAAAATCATAAGAAATAAAAAGGTGTAACTTGTACACCCTTAAATCTTAGTTCGTTTAAAATAAATATTGATGGGGCCTATAGAGGTAATCTAGGAGTATCAAGAGATAGATGTGTGATTAAAGATTTTAGTGGCTCTTTAATTATATCCTTATCTTTAAATTTCCTTGATGGGACTAATAATGAATTAGAGGCCCAAGCACTGGCACCAGTAATTCAATTAGTAATTTATTCTGGTATTACAA
This sequence comes from Torreya grandis, assembly GCA_037957365.1. Classification (NCBI taxonomy): domain Eukaryota; kingdom Viridiplantae; phylum Streptophyta; class Pinopsida; order Cupressales; family Taxaceae; genus Torreya; species Torreya grandis. The sequence goes on along the minus strand of JARHVA010008137.1, from coordinate 33,602 downwards.
CACTTGAAATCAAAGGAGATTCACAAGTCACAATTCGATCTTTAAGAAATCACATAAGAAACTCATGGAAAATAATGAATCTATTGGATATGGTCTAGAAAAAATGCATTTTTTTCTAATTGGTTAGCTTCACATTGCTTCAAAAAAATTAATATTATGGCAAACTTTGTGGCCAATGTGGCCATTGATCAACCTATGGAATTGAGATCGGATAATGTTAGTTCAAGTTAGGATGATTGTGTCAATTCTAATCAAATTGATTTCTAATTTTTAAATGGTTTCATTTTTGGAAGTTTTTAATTTTTGAATTGATTAAAAATAAAAAATATTCATATTAAAAGGTGGTAGGAATGTTTCATTATGAGTGTGGCATACTCTCATGCTTAAAGCTCTAATCATATATGACAACAACAAGTTGAAATCTAATGGGATATGACCTACCATAATTAGGAATCATGGATCCATAGGTCTTGTAATAAGGGTATTGATTTCCAAGCATGGCCTAATTTATTTTATGTTTACTTGGTGGCTCTTTTCCTTGGTTCATGTTTTATTAGCTGTTAGTTTTGATAGTTGTCTTGAGGATGGAGAACTTCTAGAATGAATCTGCATGTTGGCCCCTAGTGTTTGGTAAATCCAAAACTAGGGAAATGAGTTTTTGTGGTGCAATTACTAGAACTCACCTTTTAAATTTTTTTTGGCTTCCCTAATTAGAAGTTGTAGTTACAATTAAATGGGTTTTGGGCATATATTCTCTAGTAGCAAGTAATCAGGTTTGAGTCAATTTAGATTTGTCCTCTCTTTTATGCAATAATCTCTATATTCTAGTTTTATATATTGTTTAGGTTCAAATGGTGGTTGAGTTTTTTATGCTTCCATTATCTCACTAGGGCTTACTCAATTATCTTCTCTATCTCTTGAACCTTCTCTAACAATGCCATTCTTTGGCCATGATTCTTTGGGTTTCATCCCTTTGTTTTCCTTATAGGAATTGGAAGCTAAGTTTCTGGTTTTAGTGCCCTTTGTTAAGGAGGTGGAAGAGGCCTATAATAACTCTCATGTTGTGGTGCACAGTAGGGGGATTTTTTGGCTAGATTTGGATGAGGTTCTGAAGCCTATCTCTGGTCTTGAATATTGGTTGGCTTCCTATAGAAATATGGATCATGTCAAAGCCATAAAATGGCTTATAAAATGGGTGGCATGAGGCTCTTTGATAGCACCTCCTTGGTGGCATGGTAAGTCTCATTTTATAAAGGTTTTTATTGGTCTTTAGTGAAATAGGGTCTTCCCCTAGTTTGATATTAGGATGACATCTTTGGATAGAGCTCTTTTGGCTATGGTGTAGGCTAGTCCTTCTATAGGTTTTTCTAATGTTAGTATTTTATGTGATGGCAAATTGGTTGATCTTGTAATCTTGGAATGAGAAGTGGTCTATTTTTTTCCTCTTGAATCTTTAGTCTAGTGTTTATTCCTTATTAATATTTTTTATCTCTAGATACTATTTTAAAATGACATATGTTAGACAATCTATCTATCTATTTTATTTAAAAAAAAAGGCAATATGGTAATGTTGAAAAATCCACTTACCTAGTTTTGATTGGTTAATCATGCCTTAAATTTTTTTAATGTTAAGCTAAACCACCTTTCATATCATGCTATATATGGTGTAAGGGCATGATACCCTTTAATTCTTGAGCACTAATAAAAAAACAAATGACTTGTGTTTTCCCTTATTTTAAAACATTTTCCAAACAATTCAAAATCTTCAATTATTGTCCTACAGATTCCTTCTTTTGCCTATATCTCTTTTTTACATATCCATTTTCAAAACCATAAAATGCATTAGATTTATGATGAATTATAGATTATTTTCACTAACATATGCCTATCTTCCAATTTTTTTTAATTTTTGGCTATTTTTTACACTAACTTCTATAGGTTCACCTAGTGTTCTTCACATTAGATACCATCAATTTTTCTTGCAATCTACTTTATATATAGCACTAAGGTAAGTAAAGGTATGTTTTTTTTTCAATTTTATCCTTTTCTTTATATTATTTTTCTACTTATTTTAATTTACTTAGCATCAATGTTGTGTTTTATCATGTTCTATCCTGAAGCACCATCCTGTGTTGCACTCATGTGACATGTGATTAGCTTTAAGTGGGGCATATGTATAAACATAATATTTTTAACTTTTACTGATTACTAACACATTGTATCTTGAAATAACCCATTAAGTCTCAATATATCTAAGTGCATGCCTTAAGGGGTGCACTGGGAAAGGGGTGGGCAGATCATTGGTGCTTCATAAGATTGTTGTCCCTTTTTCCACTTTCCATCTACACACTCATCTCCTAATACCATTTACCCTAAACATATTCTTCTCAACCTTACCTATTCCAATAATTTTCCTATTTCCATCCTCCTTTACTTTACTTAATTCCCTTTTGGACTATAATTTGTACTAGATTGACCATGGTCAACCTTGTACAATTTAGAAGTATTTTTCACTTTTTGAGTTTAAGCCATTTAGCTGACCTAACTCAGACCTGGTGAATTATTTTGAAAAACATCCTTGGTTGACCATGGCTGACCCTTTACAGTTGACATTTCCAAAATGATTTAGGGAAAGATCCACCTATATATATATATATATATAAGTTGATTTCTAACCATTTTTAAGAATAGAAGCAAAGAATAATAAGTGAGAATGAACATCTACTTATTGACCATTCTACTTGAGGAATAAAGCTTAGGGTTCCATACTTTATTTAGAGATATGTATCTTGTCTTGTGGAGAAGTTTTTTGGATGCATAGATAGGTTGTGTAACCTAGAGATGAATTGTCTTTGTTATCCTTACATACCACAATAATCTCGTGTGAAGCACTTTGGCCAAGGGAGAGACTTAGACTTGATGGGTTTTTCTTCAAGGTAAGTATTCCAAACTTTATTTATCCTTTATAAGTGTAGATAGATAACACATTTGTGATTCTATTTCCATGCATTATAATTCCATATACATTGACATGAGTATATGTATTCTATGCATTTTTATTTTAGTTGTTTATTTTTTTCTAACCCACACATTGTGCCAAAAGCCTTGGTGAGTAGCAGACTAGATTTAATTTCTTTTTTACTAGACCTAAGTGAAATAACAAACCTTAGGACTCTTTTAGGGTTGTTACATGATTATGTTATACTCTAGGATTTGAAACCCTATCTCACATGGTTTATTGTGATAAGTGATCCCCTAATCAAGTCTATCATATCCCCATATTTGTCATTCTTTCACTTAACAAATTTATTCCCATTTGGAAGTGTTGGTATGCCCTATCTTCTCTAAACAAAGATCAATTTATAGACATGAGGTATTTTTGATTACATACACCATTCAAATCAATTGCCATGTAAGAATGAACATATCCCTATAAATTAACATATGATCCACCATAATAAAACATTACATCTAGGGTCCCTCTCAAGTAACACAAATTCCACTTTACTACCTACCAGTGGTCCTTTCTTAGATTACTCAAAAATCTAATCACTAGTCCCAGTGCATGGGTAATGTCTATCCTTGTACACAAAATTTCATACGCTAAGATTCCAAATAATGATGAGTAAGGTGTCTTGGACATGTGTCTCCTCTCTTTTTCTATCTTAGGACATTTCTCCTTTGTTAACTTAATGTGGCTTGTCAAAGGTGTCCCAATTGGTTTAGCGTTTTGCATGATTAATCTCTCTAACACTTTCTTTGTGTAATCTCCCTATGATAATTTTAAGCTATGATTATTTATGTCTCTATCTATTCTCATTCCAAGGATCTATTTAGCATCACCTATATTTTTCATAAAAAAGAAACTCCTAATTGTCTCTTGAGTATATTAAGATGTTTCATGTTAGAACCTTCCACCAATATGTCATCCACATATAAAAGTAGGATAATATAGCTACCATTTTCAAATTTATTAAAATACACATAATGGTTAGAATGACATCTATAATATCCTTGTTCTATCATAAAACTATCAAACTTAATATACCATTACCTTGGGTATTGCTTAAGGCCATACAAGCTCTTCTTCAGTTTGCACAAAAACTTCTCCTTACCCTTGAATTCAAAACCTTGTGGGTAATCCATGTATATCTCCTCCAAATCACCATGAATAAAATTAATATTCACATTTTTTTGTTATAAATTCAAGTCCCCCACTATAACTATACTCAACATAGTTGTAATAGAAGCCATTTTAACAATAGGAGAAAAGATTTCATCAAAATCTATACCTTTATTTTGTGTAATTCCTTTTACCACCAATTTGGCCTTGTATTTATTTTTACCTCCATATTCCTCCTTCATATTGTATACCCATTTTATATTGAAATACTTCTTTTATTTTGAAATCTTAACTAAAACCCATATCTTATTCATAATGAGAGATTCATACTCCTCATCTATATCTATCTCCCACTTGTACTTAGCATTAATCTACACTGCTTCTTCAAAACTCTTTGGCTAAACAACATTCATAAGTAACAAAGAATTAAAAGAAGAAAACCTTTTACGGAGTCTACTTACTCTATTATATCTCCTAAAAATATGGGTTTTAGATTCTTGTTATTGTTTCACATTCTATATTGCTACCTTTGGGACACTTTCATTTGTAAGGTCCTCTAACAGTGTGTATTCCTTCTTGGCTTCCTCTTATTTTCCATCAACTATTCCCTGTACATGAGTTTATCATTGAATTTGACATATCTACTCCTAATGATTTTATTATCTTCCTCATTCCACAACTAAAATCCAAATTCATTGGTACCATAACCAATGAAATTACAAATTTGAGAGTTTGCCTCTAACTTGGACCTATTCATTTTATTAATATAAGCAAAATATTCACAACTTAAAACATTCAAAAAAGAATAGTCAACATTATTACCACTCCATGCCTCCTCTGGTATACCACCATCTAAGGTAGATGAATGTCTTATTTTTATTGGGTACACAAACATATCAATAATATCCACCCAAAAATATAATGAAAACCCTACATACAACCTCATTCTCCTAACAAATTCCATGATGGTTCTATTCATCCTATCTAACACACCATTATGTTATGGTGTTTATGTAACTATCTTCTGCCTACATATTTTATTAAGTAAACAACTAATTTTCAAATTCTTTTCTGCAATATTCTCCACCATTATCTGACCTGAGGCACTTGAACTTTAAACCTGTTACATTTTCAACTAAATCTCTCCATTTTAAAAATATTTTAAATACATCAGATTTTGTTTAATGTAGTAAACCTAAACCTTTCTATTTGCATCGTTAATGAATGTGACATAATACCTTTAACCACCATGTGCAAATACCTAAGTGGATTCCCATACATCTATATGTAATAGCTCTAGCTTCCTTATTTTTTTAACTTGTCAAACTTTTAAAAACTGCACACATTTTTTTACCCATTAACATAGTGCTCACACAAGTCTAAATCAATTTATTTGAGACCTAAAAAATTCTCCTTTGAGTGAAGGATCTTCATTCAATTCTCACTCATGTGGCCAAGTCTATAATGCCACAAAGTTGAATTTACACCTTAATAATCTAAATCATAAAATGTATTAGTATTAATAATGGATAAATACAAGTAACCACCTTCTTACATATTCCCACCACTAGATAACCCTTGGTAACCTTCCATGAGTCACTAGTAAAGGTGACTAGACAACCATCACTTCCTAACTATCCTGCAAAAATTTGATTCCTCTTCAAACTTGGGATATGCCTAAAATCCTTAAGCACCTAAGTATTTCCATTTTATAATTTCACATTAACACTACCGTTTCCAACAATACTACAAGCTTCATCATCACTAAGATAAACCTATCCAAAATAACCTTGAACATAATTTCTAAAATAATGTTTGTTAGGAGTGGCATGACATGAAGCTCTTGAATCTAAAATTGAACATTCACCAATATTATCTAAAGAAAGAGTTAAGTCATCTTGTAGCATATCACCTACTGCATTTGCCTCCCTTATACCTTCAACTTGGTCCTTGCCTATTTTTTATTTAAGATCCAAACATTCATTCTTTATGTGACTTGAATTCCCTTAGTGTCAACAATCTATCTTTTTTCTTAAATATGATCTAAACTTTTCCTTTATTTCCCATGGTTTCCTCTTCCTTTATCATTTTATCTTCATCTAGTCTCGATGGACAATGCATTTATTGATGTGTATGTCTCACCCATGCTTCTCCTCTACATTTCTTTACTTAGGATCACACCCACCACATCCTAAAACTTGAGTTTAACATTGTTGGAGACAAAGTTGCTAACCACCATGACCAAACTATTCTAATTCTCAGGCAAAGATCATATAATAAGAATATCCCTGACTTCATCATCAAATTCAATATTAACATAATTTAATTGACTAGTAATTATATTAAAATCATTTAAATGATCTACCACTAAATTATTTTTTAGACATTTTCATATTGAACAATTTATTCATCAAAAATATTTTGTTAGACGTAGAAGGTTTTTCTTTCAAATTTTCTAATACTTTAATGAGACTTTGTTTAGTCGTATCATGGGTTATGTTAAATGCAACTATGGATGAAATTCATATATGTATGGTTATGAATGGTTTTTTATCTAACAAATCCCAACTCTCATATGATATTGATGTTATTTCATTGGCTATACCTCTTAATGGTAACTAGAGGTCCTTCTCAAGCAGTTATTCATCCATATGCATCTTCCAAAAACCAAAACTCTACCCGTAAAATTTCTCCACCTTTGATTTTTCATTTGCCATAGCTTCCTCTCAAGCTATAATCCTTAACTTCCTGAAACTTAATCCTCGATAACAAAGAACCTTGCTCTAATATATATTTTTAGGATATAATAATATAACATAGAAATATCCACAAAGTTACAAATATGGAATCTATGTCAAACCAAAAGTAAACTTGCTCAAATCAAAGAATAATAAATCATGCACAAGAAAGATACCACCGAGGTAATATGTTTTATCCAAAATTGGCTACATCTATAGAGAATATTTTTATATTTATAATGGTAGAAAGACTTGGATAATTATAATACTATGACAAGAACCTATCACACACACATCTCATATCTCTCACAACCTCCTTCTTCCTCTAATCCATTCAATCCCCTACAAGCTAAGACAATTCTAATAAATGTTACATGATTTTTACCAAGGATCAACCAAAGCATACCTAATTTATTAGCAAATATTACATGACAAATTATTCATATCATGCATAAAGGAAAATAACAAAGAGAAGAAGAATAATGGAGAAAATGTGAGGGAGAAGAAAATATTGAAACACTCCATATAGAATCACTATTGAGGAATAGTGGAAAGTGAGAATCATCATACAAGCTGCACCATTCAAAATGGCATCTCATGATGCATTTTTGGCCTCCTCCATGTGTACTCAAAAATTCACACCCCACTTTCCCATGTGCAAAATCAAGGATTAAAATATACCCAAATCAACTTTTTCTCCCAATAAAGAAAACCCACAAGCACATGCCTAAAGAGAAGGATTAGATCATCTTTATTTTGTTTTCCATATTCATCCACATGTTAAGGGTCAAGAATGGTGCCCCATATGCTCCCCACATGAAAAATCAAAAGGAACCCCATGTTCCTAGTGGATAAATGTGCCCCATTTCTCTCTCCTACATTTCTGATAATGAAAGATACCTTATGGGCCATGCCACATTGCCTAGGAGCCACCTCACTTACCTAGTCACCATTGCCACCTCATATGTGAATAGTGTTTCTGAATAGTTACTTCACACTTAAAAAATAATCATTAAACCATAATCAAACCAATAAAAAATCAAATGTCACACAATAGGTAGAGTCAACTAGAGAAAAAATAATAGCAAAAAAATGCCTAAAAAAAATAAGCTAATATATCAATCATTGTATTTAATTGTCACATATTAAAAAAATAATATTTAGTGAAATATAAATATAAATATTATGAGTTAGATGAATTCATGTATAATAAGTAAATTAATTCACTATCATCAATGGAAATAAACATAGAAAGATAAAATGTATGTAAAAGATCAATATTACTCTAGTAAGATTGTGACCTCAATGTAAGAATGTAGCTCATAGGTATATGAATGTTATAAATCTATGAGTTCATGTCATATATGAATTTTATGTCTTATATATAAATCATGTATACTTTTAACCACATGTGTACTTAATAACTAGATAGATAATGTACTTTATATAATATAGGATCATAAAATCATGTAAATAAGTAATGCATGTCATGCATAGGCCCTATTTTTTTTAATTTGTTTTATATTTTTTTATTTCTTTAGAATATAATTATAACTAATGATCCCATCAAATTTGTCCTCACATTCAATTCTTGTGTCCAACATGATTAATATTACCCATCATTGTCTAGTAGTAACATGTGTATCTACATCAAAATCTTGAAATTAATATCATGTTGTAAAATAACCATCATAGTCATCATTACCCAAATGATATTTTTTATGATATTCAAATATATAAAACATATTAATACATGGAATATATTCATAGTAGTATAATATTAATGTGTTCTTTGGGAACATGTGAAGGCTTATGTAACAATAGTTAAGGATGTGATGGAGTAGATATTGGCTCCCTCATATCTTAAATAAATATATGATGTAATAGATGTTGTGTTATTTTTCATCAAGGAAAATCCATATCTTCAACTAAATTTTATAAGCAGGATGAACCTTAATAATTTTTAAGACTGAATGTGGTTGTGGGGTGGAGGAATAATCATATATTGAATAGGTTATTCAAATGGAATACCTAAAACTTTGACCACCCTAAATACATGTATATATTTCACACATATGTGTACTATAGATGATACTTCACACATATTTCATATCCAAAAATGGCTTAATAAAATTACAAATTCCATTATACTTGTTAGGAATAAGAATAAATAAATAACTATATGTTGACCCACCTTGAGTGTTAATATAATCCTCCCATAAAGATTCAATTTCCATTCATTGAATCCATTAAATTTTTTTATATCTTGTAAATATACCTATGAATATCCCAAATTAGTGAGTAGTGTCATGGTAAAAATTCTTTCACTACAATTAGTATTCCCTATGATGTTATGTATGGGTTGAGAATCAATATATGTCAGTATAAATAGTGCTTCATTGGAATCTTCACCATTAATAATCTAATGGTCAGTGAATTTGATGATATTATTTATGTATATAGTTTTAAGTTTGTAAATAATTCCATCTAAATTATTCTCTTCTTCAATTATATAAGTATAAAAATATAGAAGAGGATGTGAATTTTAATTCATATGCACATGCAGTTAAGAAGTACTCTCTTATGTTTCATGATTGGGAAAGGTGTAATTAAATATATTTAACTTAATTTCAATTATTTTTGTTTGTTATTAATATGTAGGTGTATTAATATCAATTATATTATCATATATAAGCTTATATATATTATGTCATAGTCTAATGCATCTAGTGGTTGAATGTTATATGCCTCAGTGATAGTCACAATATCCATTACTATCAAATCCCTTTGATTTAAGTTTAATCATATCATCCTCTTTTATGGGATGGAGAGATATAAGGGTACACTCAATTAAATTTTATAATAACTTTTGGATAGGTTATTCAAGGTGTGTAAATTACCTCCTTGGTTGATTTGAGAAAATAATCTGATTAGTTGGCTATGAGACTAAGTTAACTATTGATTTTGCATCATTTTTAATATTATTTGATTTTGATTTTAATTTTGTATTAATTGGAAAATTTTCCTCTAATTTTTTTGGAGGGTTGGACCCATACTTTAACTTATTCACTATAATAATTTTAGCTTCATAATCTTGAACTGTGTGGTATAAGTCATTAAATGATCATAATTTCTTAAAGATAATAAACTCGTGTATTGAGGAAAGAAAGTTTTGCCTAAATATATATTTTAATTAATTATCTACCATTTGAATTCCCATATTAGAGACCATGATATTTTAATAAAACACATAATCATTAATAGGCTCATTGGACACTTGCTTGATTTTTGTAATTTGACCATAAAACATCTTTTCACTAATGTTGATTAAAAAATGTGCTAGAATTTGGTCAAATAAGGCGTAATCTTTAATTCTCCATAGAAAAAACATATTCAATAATGTATAATTATATGCATAGTCCAAAATATTTATGTGAAAGGATTGAAGATGAATTTTTGGAATACCCTTTCCATCATCTAATGTAAGTTTAGATGACACAATTTCTATTGATAAAATATATGTTGAAATATAAATAGTTATTTGATTATGAAACAAGGCATGATAATCATTGTCATGGCCCACTTTATATTAATTATGTTGAACTTTTAATACTTTATTTTTTAAATCAATTATTATTTGTAAAAGTGTTTGAGCATCTTGGATAGAAAATTGTGTATCAATGGATTATGTAACATTAGTAGTAACTATATACACATAATATTTTCAAAATTTTATCACTTAATAACACTTTGTATGTTGTAGGAACCCATCAAGTCTTAATCTCTTTAAGTCCATGCCTTAAAAGGTACACTGGAAAAGGGGTGAGTAGACCATTAGTGCTTCTTAAGATTGTTGTCCATTTTTCCACTTGCCATCTACACACTTGTCTCATAAAACCATTTTCCCTAATCTTATTATTATCATTCTTACCCATTACAAACATTTATCATATCATTATCATTCTTTTTCTTGCTTGGATCCCCTTTCACTATTTGATTATACTTGGGAAACTAGGTTAACCTTGTATATTTTTTATCCTCTAGTTACTATATAGGGTTAATTGGGTCAACCCTATACTCTTCTTGGGTATTTTTCACTTCATATTTTTTTATCCCTTCACCCAACCTAGCTTGAGACCTAGTGATTTATATCCTAAAATAAATAGGGTCGATTGGATCAACCCCATATAGCTGACATATTCAAAAGTATTTGGGGAAAGATCTACCTATATATACAAGTTGATTTCCAACCATTTGAGAATATATAATAGAAGAAAAATAAGTGTGAATGAACATATGCTTATTAGCCATTATACTTGAGAAATAAATCTTAGGGTTCCATACTTTCTTTAGAGATATAGATCTTGTCTTATTAAGAAGTATTTTAGATGCATAGATATATTGTGTAACCTAGAGTTGATTTGTCTTTGTTATCCTTACCTACCAAAATAATATCTTGTGAAGAACCTTGACCAAGGGAGAGATTTAGGCTTGTCAAGTTTTCCTTCAAAGGTAAGTATTCCCAACTTTATTTTTCTTTTATAAGAGTAGATAGATAATGTAGTTGTGATTCTCTCCCATGCATTAGGATTTCATATAAATTGATGTGAGTATATGTCTTTTATGAATTTTTACTTTAGTATGTTTCATTTCTAAACCCCACTTTATCCCATAAGCTTTGGTGTGCACTATATTATATTTACTTTCTTATTTATTATAAAATATTGAATATCAAAATCTAGGACTCTTTTAGGGTTGTTACATGATTATGTTAGATTGTAGGATTTGAAACCCTTCCTAGCATGGTGTATTGTGATAATTTATCCCCTAATCAAGTCTAGTGGATCCCCATATTGGTCATATGCTTACTTAATAAAAATATTCCCAGTTATAAGTGTAGGTATTCTCTATCTTCTCCAAGTCAAGATTAATTTTATAGACATGATGTATTGTTGATTCCATACATTCTAGTGAACCTGATGGGAACTAACCCTTGCAAGATTTTTTTACTTATTTACTTCCTTTTAACATTATTTTTTATTATATATTTGCCACACTTTTCTTACTTTTCAAATTAATTGCAAAAATTATCTTATTTCAATTCGTAATCTATTATAGGCTTTCTAATTTTCCTTGTCTACTATACTACATTGACCCAATTGACCCAGTATATTTTTCCAATCTATATTCACTATAATGGATCAACCCAATCGACCCTGTACTATTTATAGTCCCCATTTACTCTTTTTCCAACCTCTGTTCACTATAATGGGTCAACCTAGTCAACCATATACTATTTCTATCACTTCCTATCTCTATTCTTTTTTATTTTTTTGCACCTATTTCTTGTGTGGGTATCTAGGCTTATGTTATCATGATGACATTTTTTCAACCTTATTTTATACAATAACAGTACATAATTAATTATTGGATAATAATCTCACTTATTTTATTGATTTAGATGAAACTATCCAATTTCTTCCTTCCTCTTCTCATAAACCATAACTAATAGCTACACAATGTAGTGTAGTTGATGTTCTTCATCATAATCCTTTTAATAATACCAATATTTGGAATCCTCCACCAAATAATCCTCCTCTTATCAACACCAATACCCTTCCTACAAACACCAATCCACCTATTGATACAACTCAACTTCTTGCAGAAGTCATACAACAAATGAACATCATGCAAACAACCAATCAATCTCAAATTATGAACATTTAACAACATTTATTAAACATGAATATTAAACCACCTCAAATTATCATGTTTTAACTAAATCAAAACTTTGTCCCTCCTCTTAGAGATGCTAATGGGAATATCATCCCTTAACCTCTAATAAACAATAAAATGCTTCAACATCTTTAAAATGAAGCTTTATTCCCATTCATTACATCCATATATATAGGAAACATTTCTCCAACTATCACATATAATGGTACTAAGGACCTTACTATCTTTCTTAAGTCTTTTGGTAATCTCTATAAGTAATGGGTCTAACCTAACACTTTTTCTACCACCAAGATCTTAGCCAAAACATTTTTTGGTGATGTACTTAAATGGTACAACCAACTTCCAAGACATTCCATCTCACAACTAGAAGATTTAGTCAATGCTCTAGTGAAATAATTCCAACATGATGACCTTCTTTAAAATTACTTTAGCCATTTCATCATTGACATATAACTTCCTAATGAATTTACTCATACTTTCATCAAATTATGGAAGTCTCTTGCTCATAAAGTGGACCATAACATGAATGATGATACTCTTTTATAGCTATTTTTTACTGATCTTAAACCTCCTCTTTAATATAAAGCTCAAATATTTTCACCTCAAACTTTATAAGAAGCCTTAGACCAATAAAAAAGGTAAGACTTTATTATGACTCAATTTGAAACACCTCAAACAAATACAAAAGAACCTTTTCAATCATTTTGCATAACATTGATTCATACAAGCCTCCCCAACTTCATAATGGAGTATCCAATTCAACCAATTTCAACCTAATCCACCCACCCTTGAGAATATAACAACTTAAGCATAAATTGCCACCCTCTAATCCCATGAGATTTGATCCTTCCAAACCTCCTCTAAAATGGTAAAATCTCAATAAATTTTGGTGGTGGCATGCTACTATAGGTCATTCTCATGAGTCTTATCATGCTCTTCACTATTTTATTCTTTTTTCCTTTCTTTGTCTACATTTTAATCTTGATGTTCTCACAAAACAACATTATCAAGACTATCTTCAAGCTTCTCAAATTCAATCTCAAGAACCACAATCACATCAACATCAACTACCTAATGAATAAAAATAATTATCCCATACCCACCCCTCATCTGTTAATTTTTTTCAAAACATAGTTGATCCTTCTTCCTACACCAATAAGGAAAGTATAGTTAACATGAACAATTTTAAACATTTTTTTTCATCCATTGAACCTCAACCTCTTAGGCCACATGAACCAAAAGAGTACTTAGTTAAAATTTCTAGTCCAAATCATATCATACATGGTCCTCCTTTACCTCTTTTACCCCTTCATGTCTCTCTCACACATCATATGTCACATTCAATATCCTTAAAATCTAACAAACCAACACATTTACCTATCTCCAAATGCACCTACCAACCCAATGCAAATCATTTTAATGGTTCAATGTTACCTTACTCCAACTCACATATTGGGGCATTCTTATGATGCTCAAGCACATGTTCCTTCATATTCTGGGGAATCTTTTGATGCCCATCCCTACAACCACATACCCTTTGGGGCATCTTAAGATGCCCACTCTTATTATAAATTTCATAATAACTAACAAATCCATCTTCAAAAAACCTTCAGAGACTTTAGACTTATATTTCACATGTTCATCTTTGATAGAAACATTAGAATGGATATTACTTGTTCTTTTTGTACCATGTTTCTTTATTTTTTTACACTTTCTTTCCTTTACTTTCATTTTACTATCATCATTATTTTCCTTTACATTCTTTGGTTTTATTACACTTTACATTTGGCATTTAATTTTATTTTGGTCCTTCTATATCTCATATATTTATTTTATTTTTATGTTATTATTTACCTTAGTAGATTTATGATTAATTTTTCATTTATTTAGAATTCACCATCACAAGTTTCTAATTTTTGAGTTTTTAGTATAAGATCATAGATAGGACCTAGCCCTCCTCACAAAATACCAACTTTTTATTTTTCCTCATTTATTTTTCACATGTTTCTTTTTGGCACCCTCGTGGGCTTCTATTTTATGATTTTAATTGTAAGACCATGGATAAGACCTATCCCTCCTCATAAAATTACCATCTTGTCATTATTTTTCTAGAAAATACTTTTGATCCTTGTAATTAGCTTTACCTTTTGACTCTTTTATAGATAGAATTTGCACAACAATCTATGTTAGCATGTTTTCCTCCATTTCCCTCATTCTTATGATAAGGAATCAAAATTTTATGTCATTGTATACTTTTTAAAACTTTGTCACATTTTTTGTGATTTAAATTAATTCAAAATTTTCCATGTGTCACTCCTCTTTATTTCCCTTTCTTTCACTCCATATTAGATAAAACAAGGCCAATGTCAAGATAACACTTTTCTTTTACCTAGATTTATGAGACTCTTAGAACCCATGCTCTTTGAAATTTTCTATCTTAGAAAACATGACCAAAGTATTCAAATGAAAGTCATCAATAGCACCTATGTTTTATTTTCTAAATCCATACAAAGGAGGAATATAAAAATCTATCGATAAATTTAAAATCCAAGTCATTTGAAGCAAAAGGCAATGATATATACAAAAGGCAAGATACAAATCTTGAAATTTAAATCACACCAAAAGATGTGATTATAAGCACATCTCACATCTCTAATCAAAGTTCAAACTTCATAGTTGGCCTCACATAGAGTTGAGATCCATTGGCATATGATAGGCTAGTAGATTGGAATAAGGGAATTCATCAAACTTTATGGTGATACCTACTTTCTCATGCAAGTACCTAATATTTATAGTAGACCAATGGATTTTTAAGGGGTCCTAAATAATGGATAAAAAATTGTGTTAAGGTAGGTTCATTTTAATTTTCATGCATATAGCCTTCATTAGATGATCTATATATTGTATTTGTTAATCTAAGGCCATTGTGGCTAAGAGAAGATCATCATAGTGCTTAAGGCTGAAAGTCCTCTTATTTTAACAAACCTGATTTGAGCATCTTGACTTAGATAAAGAGTTCCTATACCTTGGTTTTTCCTTAATTCTCCCCTCCACCCGTTTCATTTTCCCCCCTTGATATACAAATTACGATTTTAAATCTATTTTCCCTCTTCTTTAAATTCATTCTTCTTCACCTCTTAAAAAAATGATAGCATTACATTGTTTCAATTTTATCTATCCTTAGATCAAAACATATTTGAGAAACCATGTATTACACCATTACATCATTTATTTACCACACCATCTAATTGTCATACTAGTCATGTCAATAGGTGGTTGTGTTTTCTTACATTGTATCTTAAAACAAGTACTAAGTTTGAGTTTTCATCCTTCAAAGCTTTTAATTTTCATTTCTCCATCATGCTCTTGTTTGATTTTTGTGGATTTAACTTATCTTACATATGTAATTTGCCATTATTACAAGTTTCTATTTATGTATGACTTCTTCATGTTTGTCTCACATCTTCAATTACATTTTATTTTTAGTCATTCATGTATTTCTTTATGTTTGATTTGACATACTTATCTTACATGAGCTTACTTTTCCCTTTATTACATATCTTTGTTCAAGTTTTATTTCATGGATATTTTATTTTTCATTCATGTTTTACATGCTTCCCAATGTGATTTAGTATGTTATACATTCCTTTTTACCATTTATGTTTTCCATGCCTTCCAATGTGATTTATTGTGTTCTACAATCATTTATCATTCATTTTCCCTCAATATTTTTATTCTCACCTTGAATTAACAATCCTAATTTTCCAAATTTTTCCTAATACCCTTATGTCTCTACTAACTCATTATT
The DNA here is from genome assembly GCA_037957365.1 of Torreya grandis. NCBI lineage: Eukaryota > Viridiplantae > Streptophyta > Pinopsida > Cupressales > Taxaceae > Torreya > Torreya grandis. The sequence continues at coordinate 17,197 of JARHVA010008137.1, read as the reverse complement.
TTAAACTACTATATGCCTATCTTCTAAAAGATTTCAATTTTTGGCTATTTTTTGCACTAATATCTATAGGTTCACCTAATGTTATTCACATTACACACCTTCAATTCTCTCATAGTCTTATTATTTATCTATGGCACTAAGTTAAGTAGAGTTATGTGTTTTTCAATTCTATCCTTTCTTTTATCTTATTTTTGGCTTACTATACTTTACTTAGCATCAACATTATATGTTATAATGTTATATTTCCCAAAGTACCATCCCATGTTGCACTTACATGACACGTAATAAGCTTCAAGTGAGGCATATGTATAAAGATAATATTTTCAAAATTTTATCACTTACTGACACTTTGTATCTTGTATGAACCCATCAAGTCTCAATCTCTTTGAGTGCATGCCTTAAAGGGTGCACCAGGAAAGGGGTGGTCAGACCATTGGTACTTCATAAGATTGTTATCCCATTTTCCACTTTCCCTATACAGACTTGTCTCCTAAAACCATTTACCCTAAGATTATTCTTCTCAATCTTATCCATTCCAAATATTTATAATATCATTATCCTATTTTTTTTCCTTGACCCCCTTTTGCCAATTGATTATACTAGGTTGAATAAGTTGACCCTATATAGTTTTTAGCCTCTAATTATTTTATAGGGTTGACTGGGTTGACCCTATTCTATTTTTTGGTGTTTTTCACTTGAGATTTTTGTTATCCTTTTAGCCAACCTATCTCAGTAACTAGTGATTTATCTCTTAAAAATATACAAGGTTGACTAGGTCAACCCCATACAGTTGACATATTTGAAAGAATTTAGGGAAATATCTACCTATATATCCAATTTCATTTCAAACCATTTGAGAATAGATAAGTGAAGAATAATAAGTATGAACAAACATCTGGTTATTGACCATTCTACTTGAGGAATAAAGCTTAGGGTTCCATACTTTCTATGGAGATATAGATCTTATCTTATGGTGAAGTTTTTTATATACATAGATAGATTGTGTATCTTAGATCTAATTTTTATTTTTTATCCTTACATACCATAATAATGTATTTCAAATCACCTTGGCCAATGGAGATATTGAGGCTTGATAGGTTCATCTTAAAAGGTAAGTATTCCTAAATTTATTTCTCATTTGTATGAGTACATAGATAATGCAATTGTATTTCTCTCTTATGCATTAGGTTTATTTATAAATTGACTTGAGTAAATGTCTTCTATGCATGTTTATTTTAGTTTGTTTTGTTTCTAACCCCCACTTTGTTCCACAAGCTTTGGTGTGCACTATATTAGTTTTTTTATTATAATAGAGTGAATATCCAAACCTATGACTCTTTTAGGGTTGTTCCATGATTATGTTAGAATTTATGATTTGGAACCCTAATTATCATGGTGTATTATGAAAAATGATTCCCTAATCGGGTCTATTAGATCCCCATATTAGTCATACTCTTGCTTAAAAATTCTATTACCAATCAGAAGTGTAGGTATGCCCTATCTTCTTTGAGCTATGATTGATTTATAGACATGATGCATTTTTGATTGGATACAGTAACTTTAGAAAATTTAAAAGTATATTTTGTAATAAAATATTGGGTTTCCCACATAAGTTGAGTGGGTATCACATGTGTAACAAAAAGTTTAGGCATGGTAATAGTAGAAGTAGTAATATCAACACCTATTATAGAATTAATACCTCTAAATAGTGAATTAGTATTAGTGAAGGGATCATATTATTTCTATGCATATGTGATAACCTTAGCATTATGTCTTATTTCATCTCAAGTTTCAATGCATAATGTGTGTATTCATATGAATAAATTCAATTAATTTATTTTATAAAACTCATCAAATCATTGAGTAAAATTGATTGTGGCTTCTATTATGATTAAAATTCAAAAATAAGGTTTAAAACATAGAAATGAATATAGATATCTAAAACCTTATGAAAATAGAATGAAACCATAATGAATATATCATTTACTATGCTAAAAATAACAAAAAGGTTCACCAGTATGTTTTATTTGTTTTAGGATTAATGTGACCCTAGTAGTATAATAAATTAGAATAAATCAAAATGTTTATGATATATAATTATTAAATAAATCTGAGTGTAACTATCTAAATATAGTAACTCAATATTAATGGAAAACATTAATATATTGAATAATTTATCTTGTATTAGGTCTATTGAGGTATATGGATACATTATGAAATGAACTAGAATGGACCCAAGATTTATCATAGTCATGAATATAAGGGTTTCACCTATTGGGATAGGTATATGATTCCCCATATGCTTACATAGTGTATTACTGTTTTATAGAGTGTGGAACCACCTTGTTTACTAATGATTTTGAAATATGCACCTATGTATAAAATCATTTTATATATCTTCAAATTCATGTGATCAAGTGTGATAAACTTTGTTTTCATTCCTTTAAACCTTAATTATTTGTATTATACAATGATACAACTGTGAATGTGGGAAATGTTAAAATGGATCGGTTGAGTTGGACTCAGACACCCCAAATAACTAAGTATTTCCTACAAATTAAACAAAATAAAGAAGGAATGAAAACCACATATAGTTCTCCCACCTAGCTATGTGTGTGGAATCTTTTGTAATATTAGCATATAATGCAATATTATGTATAAATTTCAACAGTTTAAAACCAAATAATTGACCTTGTAAATGGTATTCAGAATTAGCTTGGAGATTTATTATTTGTGATTTTATTTTAGATAATGGTAAAGGTGTGGGTTTTGATAATATCATAAAACCTTATAAAATAAAATGATAAATCATTAAATCATTTATATAAAGATAAAAATAATAAGACTTTTAGATAAAGGTATAGAAAAACCCACAAAGATTAACAATACCTTTACCTTCCTTCTTAAATATATAATTCTCTTTCATGTAATTCTTAAGCAATAAGATCTAAAATTTTTGGTCTTCATAGTCACTCTATCACTATGATGTGTTATTTTATTATAATTAGTTTTCATTTAGGACAATAAATTCCATTCATTCTCCTCTTATCCATAATTAAGTGTGGCCTTAGTCTCCCCTTTGACTAGATCACTTGTAACATATTATTTATGAATATATCTATCCCATGATGTTATTATTGGCATGGCACCAAATCTTGCACCCTAGAGGATATTTTTAAAGACTAATCTAATATTTGGAAACATTGGAATACCTCTAGTCCTATGTGTTTCCTATAGTATAGGTAAACCTCTAGGTTTAAGGGTTATCTCCCTAGATTGACCTTTGAGTGCTTATCACCTATACTAACTAGTTATTTGTGGGAAAAGGGGAATAAATATTAATTAAATGAAACTAATATAATTGGGTGATACAACATAAGGATTTACTCAGTAACATCATACTTTTTTCACTAATAAACAAGACCTACGACACTAACTTCAAAGTCCTGAGATGTTATAACATTAGTATTTTAATATGGAGGTGATATGTATGAGACAACTCAAGGTAAGTGGGTCAAAGGTAATATTTCAAACTCTAAGGAAACTTACACACTTTAAAGGAACCAAACACACTATATACACTCCATATCATTATTATAATGATAAATTCTTGCCATGAAACATGAAAAGATAAAGAGAAGCAAGGATAGATGTTTATCACTAGACCTCACCATACATCACTTTACACACTTAGAAAATATGTTTATGAAGTTAAATAAATATTTCATGTATTATTAAAAGGTAAATTAAAACATAAAACTAATATGGATTCATAATTCATGATGTGGAATTATCATACAAGAGCTAAAATGGCTAGTACTTATAGAATGTGAGAGAGGAGAGAGAATAATGAATCCCAAGAGTCATAAGAGGAGGTGTCAAGATGAGATAAGGAGTTATGTTTTCAATATAATGGATTATTAAATATACCATATAATGTATCTTTGGATAAATGTCCTTTAGAATAATCTAACTCCCCAAACTTGGCATATAGTTATCTCAACTATGTTCTTAAAAACTACCTCTATCATTTGGTCCTTATTGAGCACTCTAAGATGGAATAGGTATAAATGAAATAATTTAAATATGATTTGGGGTTTATAAATAGGCTCCAACATGCATTGGATGTGTCCCTAATCATTTATCTTCTTCTAAATATGTTTTCTTATTATCTATAATCAATGTCATCCTTGTTTCAGACATGTCCTCACATTTGGCACTATCGATTAGTTGTTCAATCCAATTAATGAAAGTTGTGATATGAAACATATAAAGAGTCATCTTGTCCATAAATCCATTATCTATACCTTAAAATGCCAACAAATTGAAGTTATCACCTTCTCACTTGTTGATCACCTTCCATTCACTATGTCAGTTTGGACTACCTGAAGTAAAGGTGCTTGTAGAGGTACTTATGTGATTTTATGAAGTAAAAAATGAGAATGATGGTTTATATTAGGTCACAATTTATCTAAAAAATTGACTCACATCTTTCAATTCTCTATTGAACCTAAAAAATATAAAAAACTATTAATAAAACTAGTTTTTTACACTATATATATAGATAGGATGCAAGCCGACTTGATGGGAAGGAGCTTGGGGGATTTATCTACAAGTCACAATCACTTTAAAAGTCATACTATATCATATGGATGACTTTACTTATTTTTCATTCTCATTGGGTCATGAACAAGGGTTTTGGAGGGTTTTGGGTGGTTTATCTTCTTAAGAATAGTTAATAAAATTGTGATGTTCAAACCTCAGAGGAATCTCACTAGAACCTTGTTCATGACCCTATTTAACATATCATATCTCCTTATACCTCCATGATAAATTTTCATATAGTTTCAAGCTTCTAAAGATGGCTTTTCGATCCTTGTTGTGCATTCTATGTAACGCTAAGTTGGTTTGAGCTAAGGTTGACCTCTTTATGGGGCTTATCTAAAAAATAAAATTTCTAAACACTCTCATAATCTCCTCTAAAATTTATCTAATAAATTTGTGTGTTCACTTGGTGCTAGGAATGGTATTGAGACCTCTTAGGGTTTTAGGCCTAATTCAAGCCTAATAGGTCTAGTTTGCATTCAAGACCTAAAATCCTCTTTTCATGCCTTCTTATAGTTTTGAAGCCTCACCCATGTTGGTTCATTTTTAATATAAATCCTCATACCTTATTTTTTATTCTCTAATCCTCCTTGACACCTCCCCTTACCACACACTTCCCAAGCCTTCAAACTTGGTTGCCTAGGAGTACCCATTTTCTAAGATAAAATAGAGGGTATTTCCCTTATATAATTAGAAAAAAATTATATTAAGGTCTCAATTTGGTCATTAGGGTACTATATACCAATTTTTAGGTTTATATCACGTCAATATGTGATCCAAACCTCAAAAAACCCAAGGTAGAGTTTTATAACACTCAGTGTGTGTAGAGTTGGTGATTTGACTACAATTTAGGAATTAGAACCCTCTTTGTCACTTTTTCCATTTGATGAGAATAAAGTATCATAGACATCACTATTTTTAGGTTTTTCTCACAAATGTCTAACACCTAAACTTCTTTACTAAATCAAAGTACACTTTCCACTTAACTAGTCTAATTTGTAGTCAACTGTGTACTATGTTTCTACTTAGAAAAAGAGTGCCTTTAGGTGTATGTTTCATGTAAGACCTTGTGGCATTTCCATAATACTTTAAAAATGTCATTTAGGCTCATTTCACAATCACAAAAACTTGTTTATTTGTGCATGTGCTAGGTCAACCTCTAAACCACCATGTTCTAGTACACGTCACACTAAGTTGACTATAGGTGATCATTTTGAGGGTCAAAAGGACACCTATTTATGATTTTTTAGGTCAATAACATGTAATTATAACATTATAAATGTTATTTTAATCCACTAGTGTCATTCGTACCTGAATAGGATAACTCACCATGAATACATGCTCTTATCTTGCCACCTTGGAATATAAAGTCATTTGAAGTTCAACATGTTATAAAGAACACTAAGAACCTATAGTGAAGCATTAATTGAGTTGGAAGCCCTCTATAATAATACTCTATTGTAAAAAACACCCCTTATAATATTGAACCTCTGCTCCTATGATTTGGTCACCTCATGGAAGCATTTAAATACATCTAGACTTTATGTCATGCCATTAAATGATAGAATCAAGTATAGACAAGGCCCTATTTTGGACTAATTAAGATAACAAGTCCTTAAACTCACTTTGTCAACCTTTTACCATGATTATCAAGTTTTCACAACACCCTTGGACTTCAACATGGTTCTTCTAAAAAATTTCAACTCCTCAAACCTTTGTGTAGGTCTTAATCATGTTCTAACACTAGCACTCTAATTGTTTAGTCCTCTATAGACCACCTATAGGTGATGATCAACATTATACAAGACAAAACTACATGTATTAAAGAATTAGTTTCTTCAATCAATCTCAAATTGTATAGATGGTTAAAACTAGTTTTCTACACCTTAGATAACTTCTCACCATTTTTCCATATCTTCATAACATCATCATGACTATGTAAATGTCCATTAACCTACCTATAAGTGAACACTTGTAGGAAAGTTTGACGATGTACTATATATGACTATGGTTCCCTTAGTATTAACCTTTGAGAGTGATTTTTTCAAGGAGGGGATACTAACATGTCATTATAATCATGCAATACAACATTTCACATTCATTTGAAACCACTGCAAGAATAAAACAATTATACAATTAGTGAAACCTATCTGTAACATAAAAATGGAGATCCCACTAGTAAAATGGAGCATTTTTTATCTTCAAATCATCTATACATATGAAAAATTACTATAAACCATGATAAAAGGATGTCCACATCTCATAAGAACACTTTCACCATCTAATTTGTATGGCCTAACTCAAACAAGGAGAAAACCTACAAGGTGTAGCGATAAGCATGCAAAAAGGATCAATCAACTAATAAATAATGGTTCATAAAGCATGAAAAAATAATCTTCCAAATACTACAATGAATATGAAGTATAAAAATTGTGATAACACCCCACAAGAGAATTTAACCTAGTTAACTTTTGTTAGTTGTATCATGAGAAAACTTGTTCACTATTTTTCCATGCCAAAAAGAGTGATGGAGGATTAAAATGGTTTTTGGAAATTTTTTGGAATTTCAAAGATAATTAATTGTAGAAGTGAGCTTAGGGAAGATGAATAGTCATTTTAGGATCATGCCAAATATGTCACACTTATATACCAACTAAAACTACCTAAACTACCACTTTTATTCTTGTTCTAATGTTATTCCTATAATTTTTAGTTATAAACTGATATGAATAGCAAGGGACTAACATGAAGGATTTTTATGAACACCTAGAACATTTTTACACTAATGAAAATTGTATAAAGTTCATAATTGTCTCAAATAGTGACCTTAGGGATGAGATAATACATAAAGGACTAAAAGTGACCATAACAAATCTAATGACACATTTAATAATTTTTTTAGGACCATGCTACATCCTATTACACCCTATAATTCCCCTAATATAAGTTTTATACTATAGGAGGTTTGACCTATTTTGACTTGTGGTCAAAATAGTAAACATTCTTGGAGATTTCTAGTGGTGGTATACATTCTATGCTAAATATCGGTAGCCTATTCCTATCAATTAGGATATGGAGTCACTTATGAACATATATGACACTAAATTTGAGTTTGAAAACAAACTAAAACATAAGAAAAAATATGAAAACAAGAGACAAAACAACACACCACACACTTGTGTTTCATAATAACTTATGGAGGACACATAACAAACCCAAAAAAACTAAATCAAACACAGAATAACTTGAAATAAACTCTTGCTTTTATATCAAAGGGGAAGTTTGAAACCTTTCTTTCTCCATGTAATGAATGAGTAAATGAGGCATGTCTCCTTTTAGGCCTTGGCACTTGTATCTCAAAATCCTTCATGATGTTTTCCAATATCCTTGGCATGATGATCAATGAAATAAATGTAGATACAAGTAGATCTCCTATAGATATGAACTCCTCTTAAATTTAAATAGGCTCAAAATTCTCATAGGGCTCCTAAACTACAACATTTAATGGTGGTTCAACAAGGCATACCTTTTTAAATTCCATGGTTCTCTCAATAAGATCAGGTTTCTTTTTAGCTACAAATTATTCAAGATCATTAAGTATTTCTACATAGTACACCCAATATTGGTTATTGTCTTTCATGTAAACATATTGCTCTATATTCCTATTCACTTAAGCCTTAACTTGGAAAAACTCTTCAAGATATTAGAAAAACATCATCTGCTATTGCCAATCATCTTGGCTCTCCTTATCTTGATGCTTTTGATGGATTTTTTTATCTAAGGTCACCAAAGCCTAGAAGTAAATAAAACTAGTGAACTAAAAAAAGAAAATAACCCTAAAAAAAAGGTTACAAAGGACACAACACAAAGACAATTAAAGAATAGCTAAAAAATTGATCCTGTGAAACTAGATAGCTTAGATTACTCCATACTTCCTGAAATGTCTTCCAAACATGCCTTTATGTTACTATGATTCATATTAATTTTATTAATAATTCTATCATAGTTAATGTGTTGAGTTCCTCTGTTGCTTTGGTCCTTTGTCTTTATTCCTTTACCTATATAGCAAGGGTCAAATAGGTCTTTGAGGTGATCTCTAAGGTTTTCCATATTCTATATTCCTTCATTCATATTATTTTTAATATAATTTATAATTAAATTTAATTTGTTCTAAAGATCCTCATTAGCATGCTCAAGAAGATCTACCCTTAAATTAAGACGTTGAATATATAAATCCTCTTCTTTATTAATCCAGGCTTTGGATAGATTTTCATTTTCCTATTGAATTATGTTCATCCTACTTTTGAGGATTGATATTTACCTCATGAACCATCTCATGAGATAATTTTGTAGCTCTAATTCTTCATTCAAAACATCAGTGTTCTCCCTACTCTTGATCAAGTTTGCAATTTGATTGAACTCTTTATTTTATCCTTTTGAAACTGTTCATTCTCCTCTTTATCAAAATTATCTTTTCCTTTTGATTATTAATCCCTATCTTAGTATTCATATGTGTATTATAGGTGTCCTTCTTGACATTGTACTCTTCCCTCTATTCATTGTCACTATCTACAATTACAAATTTCCTTACTCCCTCTTTATAGAGAGGGGTCTACTACTTTTTGAAATATTTAGATACAGTATTGTCTTTGATCTCATTGGTGATTTTCGAATATCCTCTTAGTTTTTTAATCCCCTCTTGTTCTTTTTTCGTTTACTTTCATATCTTAGTTTTTCTTTACCAATTTCTTTTATCTTGCTACCAGCACCCCTACTCAGGCTACTCAAATATTTAATCCAAATTTTCTTAATCTTTATCATGTCCATTAGTCCTTATCTCATTTTTTATACTTTTTTGGGCTAGATATGAGCTTAATCGATTCATACCATTGAATTATTTTTAAATGAGGAAAATAACTCCATCATGTCTAAGTGTTGTGTAGTTACCATTTTTGAATTTTTGGATGGAAGTTTCTATAGATTTGAGAATGAAAAAAACAAGACTGAAGCCTATTCCATGCCTAAAGTAGTTTAAATATTAAACATGGACCACTTTTCAAAATTATACCAAACCTCTAATGTGACATACTAAATAAAATGAAAAGCTACCTCAACATATGGTTTGGGTAAAGATTATATGTTGAATCCATTGTGTATCTGATCCAACTATTATCCCTCCTCTATATATGCCCCTTTATCCAATTTTTAGTATCTATAAGTGTAATATATTTTGGTTTCTTCAATGATAAGACCCATCACATAATAAATCAACTCCTCTATGATTACAAGTGTGACCCCATTAATGTTGACAACCCTTTCCTCCCATGCTCTAGCAAACTAAATGGACATGTGTCTATCAAAGCCCTCAATGTTCTCCATGAATCTAGTGAGACCTCTCACCTATATGGAATTCTAGACTCTACTATTATATTTGACATTTGGTTGTAGCTTGGACTCAATTCTATTAGGTAAGCCCATATTGATAATACTATTTACACAAGGCTCTGGGATTCCTTTTCCATCTCCTCTATAGATCCACTTTAAAGAATCATTAAGACTACCATGAGATGAATCATTAGTCTCAAGACATTTTTTTTATTTTTCTAGATGCTTCTCCCAAATGAAATCAAAATCAATGGGTCTAAGTTCCCACATGTTTGACAAACTCATAATGTCTCCCCTAGATATGAGGTGTAGAACTAGGGAACTATTTACTAATATAAGAATTTTTCCCTTCATTGTAAATTCTTATTGATAATTCTCTAGGTAGGTTCTCATGATTTAGCCACATTTTGAAACCCACATTTCTAGTTCCCTCATTGGCAAACCAGTCTACAATTCCATTATGTTCCCTGTATGTGTGTTGAATGTGCACCTATTTGAAAGAGTTTATAATTATCTTAGCTTCATCAATTATATTATTTATATCCCAACTTGGGGGGTGTTTTCCAATTAAATAATTGATAAATTTCATGGAGTCCCCTTATACCACCATCTTTTGGATATTAAGTTATTTAACTAATTTGAGGCCTTAAAGGGAAGCTAGAGCCTCCACCCAGTGATTAGTCTTAGTGCCTATATCTCCTACATAAGCCCCAATTAGCTTCCCTTCATAATATATGATTATTCCTCCTCAATTAATTCTTGGATATACTTTTGATGCACTATCAAAATTAAGTTTCAACCATCCTTTAGCTGGGACTTTCCATTTGGTTCTCTTTCCAATTTCCTTAGTATTTGGTTTTCCTATGACTGTTAGATAAATTTTCCAATTTTGTGTAGTTAATTATATAAAATGGTGGATTTACTTTCTTTTTTTATTTTTATGGAGTTGTAATTCTACTTAATAGCTCAAAATATTCTTTCAGAGGTCACTTTAGTAGTGCACTTCTTCTCCTTGAAGATGATGTTATTTCTAGCTCCCCATATCCCCCACCAAATATGTAGAAGGGTAAGGTTATATATCTACTTTATATGTGGATTTATAAATGGGAAACTCTAGGATAGCAAAAATTTAATTTTGGTTCTTGGGTGGGCCCATGAGATGTTAAATTTCCTCAAGAAAAAATTCCACACTTTCTGTGTGAAGATGCAATTAATGAGAAGGTGGGAGATGGTTTCATTATCTTATTTATATAGGGCACATATATTTATTATAATGCATCATTTTATCTTAAATGTATGGAAACCCAAGCAAACAAATATATTTTTAGGGTAATGAATGTATTCCAAACTCCTTTCCAGCTCACCTCAACATCTTGATTTTGGGAGATCCTTTCATACCTATATTTGAGATTATAGCTCCCATCAAATGAATCATTCCACATCAGATTTTCCTCCCTATTAATTTTAGTCATATGAAAAATTTGGAGGGCCCTATTTAAATATTCTATTTTTATCTAATCATTGTGATTTACTCTATCTAGGTTGATATCTATCCAATCTTTAAAACCATTTCTCATTTTCCAATAATCCATAACAAATTGTCCATATTTATACATTATATTTTCTTTTATGTGTTGTTAAATATTCATATAAATGTGAAACAAATCTACATTCCATTTATCTCCACAAAATTTTATACTCATACCATTGCCCATGAGCCAAATGGATCCTTCAAGAATGATCTCTCTATTTTCAATTAGAAAGTTATAGATGTGTGACCTTTTAATGAATTATTCATATTTCAAAATGAAAAGAGGGTTCCTCCCTTAAATGTATTTATGAGATAATATCTCGCCCCAGTTTTAAGGTCATCAATCTTGCTCTCCTTCTTAATCAAACCATATGCAAATAATTGAACCTTAGGTTGAGTTGTTGAGTATTCCTAAAGGACAACAAATTCTTCCTTAGATTTGTGATATTCTTCTAAGACTAAAACCTCTTTGATAGTAGCTTCACCAAGTTCTTTCATGAATGTAACTTATTGGATAATATATTGATATTCATCTTCATGATTTTCAAGACCTTACTCTTTATGCTAGATAGCGCACTCAATTTCATGATTTTTATGATCATTAACAACCTCATGATTAGATGTGCACTTCTTAGGAGGAGGAATAGTCTTACCTAGTTGTTCAAAATCTTGACTTATGGCATCAAAATTTTTCCATAGGTTAGCTTCTTGTTCATGGTTGATACCTTCAAGAACTCTTCCATTATGGAAATAAACCAATTGAGCAAATATGGAGTCTTTCACAAACACCTCTACATTCATACCTTGACCAAATTCTTTATGGACAACTGCAATAGGACCTTCAACATTCTTCTCTTCACTTAAGAATATGGAATTGCACTTGTGTTCACCAAGTGGAGTCCCTATGGTGATCTCTTCTCCATAGTTACTTGAAGCATATTCTTGACTATCTATGGTTTGAGATTTCTCTTATTCACTTACCTCAAAATGGGCTCTCTGTCAATAAGGGATGAGGTGGGAGGGTGATGGATAGGCTTATGGGTTGGATATGGAGTATGAGGTGTGTTGGAGGCCTTGTGAATGGATTTGGGAAATTAGGACTTCTTGGGTGAGATCATAGGGGAATGTCAAGTTGGCTAGGTTAAAATTAAAGACATTTACTTCAACAAAGGTTTCACCTTGGTCATTTCCTCTTTAAATGTCTTTAATATTTATAGGTTCACTTTTAAGATATTTGAATTCCCTCATCTTTAGTCTATCTAATGATCATTAGAAACACTTCTTTGACAAGTACATCTATTCCTTGATATCCCATTCAGCTTCCTCCTTAAAAATCTCTCATGCATCCCTAAACCTTTGAATAAAACCTCATAACCATTCCATGAGATGGTTAGGGATTACATCAAACTCATTATTCCATGTTCCCATATTATCTTCACTATCTAAATTTTTTGGAATGAGTGCCAAGAAGGATTTTACATGAGGTGGGGTTGAAGGAGGAGGAGGGTAATGATGGGGATTAAGGTTAACTTTAGTTTATTGGAGTTGAGTATGTAAGAATTAATATCTTTAATTATAATATCTTGATGTAAAATCAATGGGGTCATTTTATCCCTCTTGAGAATATTGATAATAATCCTCTTGAGGTTGATAGGCATCATGACATGGTTTGTGGGAGTTATATTGGGATTAATAGAGAGGCTCTTATCGATAGGTTTATTAATATCCTTCCTCATAGGGTTGTCTAAAAACATGGTATATACATGGAAAAGGAAATGGATGACCATAGGTCTAACATGTATCATAGGTTTGATAACCATTTTGATAGGTTTGTTTGTGGGTATAACATGGGTAATAACAAGGCTAATAGGAAAATACATAGTGGGTATTTTCATATATGCTATTCATATCAACATAGTGGGTTAAATGGAATAAAATAACTTAAAAAAACCTTTAATAAGGGATACCTAGGCTACTCTCACCTAGAATATTTCATTCAAAGTTTCCAATGGTGTTATCTTGCTTGCTTCCAAAATATGATTAGAGGAAAGACACACCAATAAAATTTCTACTCTCTTAGACCTTGGTCCCATAAGGATTACCAAAAATATTGTTACCAAATATTTCACCATATATCATCTTATTCAAGCCTAATCTAAGATTTGGGAAATTTTGAAATACCTCTATTCTTTTGGGTTCCCTATAGTAGAGGTAGAACTCTAGGTTTAAGGGCTAGATACTTAGATTGAACTTTGAGTGCTTATCACCTATATTAACTGATTATTTGTGGAAAAATGGGAATAATTATACATGAAATAAACCTCATATAAGGGTTTTATACACTATAATTATTTACATAATATCATCATACTTCCTACACTAAGAAACAAGACCTACAACACTAACTTCAAAGTCTTAAGATGTTCTAACATTAGTATTTCAATATGGAGGTGATATGTATGAGACAACTCAAAGTGGACCAGAGGTCATATTTTATACTCTAATGACACTTGAACACTTTAAAGGATACAAACAAACTAGTTACACTCAATATGAATTATTATAATGAAATTTTTTTGCCATGAAACATGAAAGGATAAAGATAAGTAAAGATAGATGTTTATTAGTAGACATCACCATACATCACTTTACAAACTTAGACAAGATGTTTTTGAAATATAAAAAATATTTAATATATTATTTAAAGATAAATTAAAACATCAAACCAATAGGGATTCTTCTTACATGGTGTGAAATCAGCATACAAGAGCTAAAATGGATAGTACTTATAGAATGGGAGAGATGAGAGATAAGAATGAAGCTCAAGAGTCAAAAGAATAGGTTTCAAGATAATATAATGAGTTATTTTTTAAATATAATGGATTATGAGATATACCATGCAAGGTATCTTTGGACAAATGTTGCTTAGAACCATCTAATTCCCCAAAATCGACATAGAGGTCTCTTGGCTACCTTCTTAAAAACTTCCTTTATCATTTTCTTCTTCTTGATAAATCCAAGATAGACTAGGAATAGATGACATAATTTTACTATGAATGGGGGGTTATAAATAGTCTATAAAATTCATTTTATGTGTCCCTAATCATTTATCTTCCTTTAGATAAGTGTTCTCACTATCTACAGTCACTATCATCTTTATTTTAAGCCTTTCCTCACATTTGACACCAAGGTGCACTTAAATTATTCTATATAATTAATGAAATGTGTGTTATGAAACTTTAAAAAATTCCTCTTGTCGCTAACTCCATTAGGAATACCTTAAAAATCTTTCCAATTAAAGTTATCACCTTCTTACTTTGTGATCACCTTCCATTCACTATGCTAGTTTGGACTGCCTAAAGTGAAGGTTCTTTTAGAAGTACTTATGTTCTTTTATAAAGAAATAAATGAGCATGATGGGTTATATTATATCCCAATTGATATCCCAAATTGGTTCACATCTTTTAATTCTTCTTTACACCTGTAAAACATCAAAAAATATCAATAAAACTAGATTTTTACCTTTTTATATAGATAAGATACAATATAACTTAATGGGAAGGATATTTGGGGAGTCCTCTAAGTCTCCTTACCACTTTCCAAGTCATAATAGCTCATATATATTCCTTTTATTCTTTGTCTTTCTCATCAGGTCATTAACAAGGGTTTTGAAGGGTTTATCCTCTTAAGTATAGATCATAAAATTATGACATTCAAACCTTAGACAAATATCAATCTAACCTTTTTATTTGACCCTCTTAAACATATCCTATATCCTCATACCTCCATGCTAATTTTTTTATATTATTAAGCATATAAAGATGGCTGTTCAAGCCCTTCCTTACATTTGGTGTAAGCTTGAGCTGGTCTAAGCTAAGGTTTACCTCTCTATGGGGATTCTATACAAACTAAAACTTATAGTCACTCTCATATCCTCCCAAAAATGTGATACAATTAATTTGGGTTTTCATTTAGTGCTAGGAATGGTATTGAGACCTCCCATGATTTTAGCTAATTCAAGCCTAATAGGTCTAGTCTGCATTCAAGACCTAAACTCCTATCTGCATGCTTTATTATAATTTTTATTCCTCACAAATTCTATTTCATGTTTAATAAAATTAATCATACATTATTTTCAATTATATAATCATCCTTGACACCTCCCCTTATCACCCACATCTTGAGCCTATAGACTTGACTTCCTAGGAGTACCCTCTATCTGAGATAGAATAGAGGGTATCTCCCTTATTTTATTGCAAAAAATAATGATATGAGGGTATTAATTATGTAATTATGGTACTATATAAATTTTTTTTAGGGTTATATCACATCAATAGAACATCCAAACATAAAAAAACTAAGGCAAACTTATATTGCACTCACTGTGTGTAGAGTTGGTGAATTGACTGTAAGTTGGGAATTAGAACCCTTTTTACCCTGGTTCTATTTGATATGCATAAAGTATCATATACATCACTATTTTTAGTGTTTTATCACACATTTATAATACCTAACCATATCTTCTAACCCAAAGTTTACTTTCCACTTAACTACGGTAATTTACAATCAACTATGTACTATATTTCCACTCAAAAAAGGAGTGCATGTAGGTGTATTTTCATGTTATACCTTGTGTGATTACACTAAGAAATTATTATATTCAATTATGATCATTTAAAATTCACTAAGACTTGTTTACACCATGCATGTTCTAGGTCAACATCTAAAGCACCATGCTCTAGTACACTTCACACTATAGTTGACTATTGGTGATCATTTTGAGGGTTAAAAGGATACTTTTAGATGATTGTGTATGTCAAGACCATGTAATTACACCCTTATCAATATTATTTTGATCCAATACTTTCATTTGTATCCCAATAATACCACTTACCCTGAATACATGCTCTTATCTTGCCACCTTAGACTATAAAGTCATTTGAAGTTCAGCACGTTGTAGAAAACATTGAGAACCTATAGTGAAGAATTACTTGAGTTGGGAACCCTCTAAAATCATAATATATTGGAAAAAGCATCACTTTTCATGTCAAATCACTGCTCCTATGATTGGGTCACCTCATATAATCATTCAAATCCATCTATATTTCATGTCACCTCATCATATGATAGCATCAAGTATGGACAAGGCCTTGTTTACAAAAAATTAAGGTAATGAGTCCCTAAACTTAGTTCACCAACCTATGAGCATGATTATAAGGTTTTAGAATAAATTTGGACTTAAACATGATTTTTATGATATTTTTCAACTCCTCAAACCTATATGGAGGCCTCAGTCATGTTCCAAAACTAGCACTCCAATTATTCAGTCCTCTAGAGACCACATGTAGGTGATTATCAACATCATACCAAACAAAATTGCATGCACTAAATAATTGGTTTCGCTAATAAATATTAAATAGTATAGATGGTTCAAACTATTTGTCTACACCTTAGATAACCTCTCTCCACTTTTCTATATCTTCATCATGTCATCATGATTATGTAAAGGTCCTTTGACCTACCTTTAAGTGAACACTTGTAGGAAACTTAGAATATGTACTTTGATGACTGTGGATCCCTTAGTAATATCATTTGATACTAAATTTTTCAATTATGGGATTATAACATGTCATGATAAACATGGAATATAACATTTCATCTTCATTTCAAACATCT